>VDFB02335385.1:0-57225 GCA_007258455.2 Sequoia sempervirens
GATGTCATCATCAAAAAATATTGACTGCACCTCACTATGGATGCTCTCCTCTACTATTGGTGCCTTTCCCCGATCAGTCGACTGCAACAATAATATTAAAAAAATTATCGAAATTAACCCAAAAAACTTATGAAAAAAACATAATAATAAAACATTTTCCTCGTATCTAATTTGTACAATTACAATGAGGTAAACTTGTCGAGTAGAAGTGGCTGAAGATACACATGCGATCGTGATTGCGGGATGGAGCCTTCCCGATGCGATCAATGTCATTTGTGAAAAAAATTAAATATAAAAAAACATTACCGAAATGAAACCAATAGACTTACGAAAAAAAACATAAGAATAAAATGGTATATTGAAGTCATTAATTGGAGGTTGAGTAAAATGGTACATAGTACGTACCACCCCCATAGTAAATGTGTTTGTAACTAAGCGATTCAAATTCTAATCGATGAGCAACTCTTCCCCTGCATTTATTGATTTTATCGCACATTGAATACACGATTTCCCTCGCGCACCTCAAATATGCAATTGGGTTGCTTATTTGTTGACCCAGGTCGTGTACTGTTTGTAAACCCTGCAATATTCCTTGATGCTTTTGGCCTTCTGTCAATGTACATAGCCACTCCTTTATTTTGATCCTTATCTAAGTTTAGCTGTATATAATTTGTTGATAGTGCATACCTACGCATACTTCGTGTATATCGAACCAGTTGCATCCAATCTTTGTAATTGTAACAGGGTTCAACATACTCCAATTTAGTAACTTTGTCATAACAAACCTTTATGCCGTCCATGCAAAATAGGCCCAAACCATGTAATGACGATGCTGCTATGCGATATATCCTCTCGTTGACACAAAAATCAGTGTTTATTGGAGGAAGTTCCTTGGGTACCCATTTTTTCCGTAGATGTTTGTACCTTAAGGGCATCTCGATGTCACCTATTCTCTCATCATCATAAGAACATGACCCCCCTTCAGCAAGAAAAAAATCCATTCGTTTACAAAATTTTCTTCTAATCTTTTGACCTCTAGTTGATCTCCCTCTTTTAGACATACTACATGTCTCGCTTTCCTCTTATCTTCCTAAATTTCCCTCGCTCGAGGAAGACAAATTTGAAAAATACCTATTTGGTGGTACCTACACTCATAAGGATGTTGGATGAAGTTCTTTCATGGTGATGTGATCCCAAGGTGACATTATGATTAATCTATCATTTCATCGCTAGAATCTCACAGGTTATAAGGTAATCAAGTCTTGATAGATTGCAAGTTATTGTTACTACCGTCTAAATGTGTCCATCACAAATCAAATCTGCTTAATGTTTTGACTCTCAAACTTTGTAACAAGTGTTAAATGTGACTATGGTGCACTAGTTACACAACCAAGGTCTCAAATGTATTCTCTAATTGTAATCAAAGGGCTTTTGCTCTTCATTCAAATAAATAAACTTGAAGAGAAACACCACCATGTGGTTTATTGGACACCTACATGACTAAAAATAGCAGAAAATTTACATTTAATTTCCATATGTCTGAATGGTTAATGGGGAGGGAGTGTGTACTAGGCCTGGTTAAGTCATCATAAGTTTATGCTTTGACAATAATTTTTTTTTAAGTCATCTTAAATCTTCCTATGTATAATTGCTAGGAGACTTTTGGTCTGTTTTAAGGTAGGATGATTGATGAAAGAGCCCAAAGAGCCTTTCTCCATGGTATCCAGGTACACATAGTAGCGATCTTCTCTTATACGGTTGGACATGATTTAAAGAACTTAGCTAGAAATTATTCATTTAACCTAAGGTTTTCTCATAATGCCATCATTGGAAAAGTATGATCAAATTCTTCTATTATGAAGAATTGGTCTATGTGCCTCTAGTAATCACTATAAATGTTTGTAAGGATAAAATTACTAATTGCATCAGGTAGGAGAGAATCAACTTTGAGTTCTTCAAAGATTATATTCCTCTGTTCATAATTTTTAAGGGTTGTGTGTGGAGGAGGTTATCACTACCAAGAAGGGAGGAGACCTTTCCTTGTGATGGAACTTCAAATTTTTTCTCTTTGTGTTCCATTTTTATCTTACCTTATGTCTTTGGTCATCTATGGTGTTTGGGAAAAGCCTAAGGTTGGGGTTTTACCTTTGTCTTCATGTAAAACCCTAGTGTTTATCTTACGCCTTGGGTGGGATCTTTTGGGCCGTTACTTTTTGGGGAGGGTTTTAAAACAACTTAAGCCCCATCACTTCGTCTAGGCTGGGACCCTTTTGATTTATTGTTTTATTTCCTTCGCCTGAATTTATTATTTCCTAAGTCTTGGATGGTCCCGTGCTCACTCGTTTAAAAAACAACTTATGTCATTGTTTATCACCGGCCTAGTGATGTCCCCGTGTTCTTTTAATAAATGTTCTATATTTTGCAGAGGGACAAGTTTGCGTGACTGTTGATCAATTATCATTTGATCTTAGCCGTTCTCCACCATCCCGTGATGACCCCACCACATTGTTTTGGTTGATCGTGATATCATGGGTGAGCGCCATGAGTCTCATTTAGTGAATCCGAAGAGATGATAGAAATACTTTGATACATTTATTTGGTTTTAATACATTATGTAGCGGGTTACTAAATAATTTATGAGATGCATGTGTTTCAAATCAACAGAGATGTTATAATCTTGGTAGGAAAGGTGCTTGATGGTTAATGAAAAAGCTGGTGACTGTGTTGAATGAATAGGATTACCGATGGTTGAGATCCACAGTTGCTTGCCATCATGTGATCAAAAGTTGTGAGGGCTTTATCGATCGCGATATTGCGGGTGAGCGCCACGTGGATTTCCTTGGCAACCCATAGTATGGTGGGCCATTATTTCCATGATGGAGATCGTGTCAGTTTGTTTTGAAGGAAGTCATTCGATCATCTGACCAAAGTGAAGGATCGATGACTAGTATTTGAATCTGCATCAAATGTGATTACAAGGTTCTATTATGTAATTTCATATTTCTGTTTAGCCCTCCTAGAGAACTAAACACTCAAGATTACAGCTGCCCTCCTAGAGAACTAAGTGTTGAAGAGAGCCAAGATACATACACCAGATAGATGGCATATAGGTCATTTGTAGCAGACAATGAATTTTGATATACAGAGACTCAGATGCATGTATTTTGATGGAGTAAATGAAGATATCTAAGTTGCGGATTAAGATTTTGGTATCAGTTGTTTGTTAAATTTATGCAGTTATTTGATTGTCTCCATTCTAATGCTTCTCTATTGTTTAATTGATATAACAAGTTTATACCCAGTTTATCATTATACATTTGCTATATATGTGTGATCTGGTTATTCGGTTCTCTAAAGTAGGGATTAAAATATTTTAATCAATCACAACAATTGGGAAGTGTAACTTGGATTAATAAGAAGAATAACATAACTAGAATTTTCATTCTATCTCAAGAAAAGTTTTCCAATTATTCAGTTGCATGTTTACACAAGTTGTAAACAATTTCTATGCCTGACAGTTTGAATTATTGCCATTATTGAAATCCACATTTGCAAATATTCATTATACTCCATATACCCAATAAGGCACTGGTCTCCCCTTGTATTCTTTTATAATTTTCATTATTCTTATTTATTTTACACTTACATTTGCAAATACACATACATATGCATTTAATGTTTTCATTTATTTCTCATGTAGTTTAATAGTTTGATCGATTTCATATTATATGTGTTGAAAACTTTAGAATTTCAATTACATTAATTTATGGATATGTTGTATCTATAACACTACAAAACCATATGCTCTTTGCATTTAAACTTGAATTTATAAATACATATTTATTTACATAGATATAGATTTCTTTAATGATATGTTTCATTTATTGTTCTAGGAGAGCATCTGGTAATTGCATTTACATTTACATTTAAAAATACATATACATACATACATACATATGTGTGTGTATGTGTATGTATATCATTTATATTCAATATTCAGAAACAACCCATTAGGTCTGTACATGGATAAAAATTCATAAAATCAGATCTCCCATACATATTTTGCTGAAACCTAGGCTTGAACCTCTTATTTCACATGCTTTTCTTCACAAAACTCTTGAGGACAACAACTATACCTTATTTATTTCTCATCCTAAACCCTATTCATGCATCCTACAATTACAACAATATCCATGGGGCCTCTTACACAAGCTACAGTAATCAGAAAAGTGTAAGATCCCCTTTATATCATGTTTGGACTACGAAACCCTCAAAAACAGGGTAACCGGGCTGTATGCAAAGAAATGAAGCTTTCTAACTCAAATCAATGCATTAAGCCCTCAAATCAGATTCAAATAAAAGCTAACACATATATTCATGACTTGGAATTGATTTCACATCAAAATATGGTTGCATGTGACCATACAGTGCTGCATAATAGGAAAAATACAGAAATTTTGAAGAAAAACACAAATTTTTGAATGTCAAGAGCTTGTATTTTAAATCCTCAACCGATGGTGCAGGAGCACCTAGGCTAACCTCCATTTTGTTTGTTATCAATTTTGGCTTCTACCTGACCTTAGCCAAGTCAGGGTGATAGTGTGTTTATTTTCGACCTTAGAAGGTCTTGCTTGTGTGTGGTGAGTTAGTCACTAGGACTAAAGTCACCTTAGTTTAATCATTGTTGTTAACTTTTTCTTTAATTAGCTTAGTAGGTTAATTTGAGTGTTGAGCCTTAAATGTGTTCTAAACACATGGTCATTGTTAGAAGATTCCAAGAGGCAGTTGAGGGAGTTGATGGCTCGAAATCAAGGAGTTAGAGGTCCTAGAAGTTAGGAAGAGGACACAATGATGGGAAGTTGCAAAAGTTGTTGTAAAGTTGCATGACAACATTTGTCAGGTTGCATGCAACTTAGTTGTCTTGGATCCCCTAAAAGTTAGGAGTGTGGGATCGATCAACATCCCTTGAAACATGGCAAAGGCATCTATGTAAGGGTGGTGGCTCGTTGGCAAGCAGTTAGTTAATTGTAATCAAGTTTTTGTTTTGTGTGAATAGAGAAATTTTGCATTTCCTGTGTATACCGAATGTTCTTGTGTGATAGTGATATTAGATGAATTAGATGTGTTGATTTGCTAGTAGATTTGTGTTCATACAGTAGTCTTGAGCATTTTCCATTTTGTAATCAAGTTATTTAGAGTTGATTTGGTACTTTGAATTCATAGATTAGGTTCTAGAGGGTTTGTTATCTCTGTTTTGAACAGTCAGTCCTTTAATGGCTCCCCCATGAAATCTATCCACGGGGTTTTCCTAAGAGTGGATGGATTTGTTAGGGGAGCCATGTATTTGTATATATCTAGTAGTAAGAGTCATGGGGAGTCGAGCAAGTATTTCTAAACTCAAACTCTAGGCGAGCTTGGGAAGTCCGGTTAGAGGTTTGAGAGTCAAAGATTGAAGAGAGCAGGCAGGGGAAGGAGGTGTTGTACGGAACAAGTACAGTTCCAGGTGGGGCAATACCTTACCTAAGAATGCTAGAAGGATTGAGGCTTGATCAATCCATTTGTGTGAGAAATTGGCAAGAGTTCATTGTAACCCTAGGAATTAGGCCTATTAGCCCTATTTACCCTAGATTGTAGGAGCCCACTGTATGGAGGAGACAGGGGTCTGAAACCCTGTGAATATTTTAAAGGACCAAAAAGGGTATCTGGAAGTGAAGTTCATTTGCTAGGTTGTTTGGAAAGTTTGGGCAAGAAAAGTAAAAAGGTGACTGGTAAGGGCTACAAGAATTAGGCCTCTTCAAAGCAAAATCTTGAGATCGGTAAGAGTGAAGACTAAAGACCCTCCAAGATGTATTCAATTGGATGTGTTTGGAAATATTTTGGTATCTCAGACACCCCTGCAAGCAGTTCAATGTATTGTGTGATGTTGGCACTTAGAATCTTCTAAGTGGAAGAGACAGTTTACCAGTTGCAAAGAGGTGTTGGTCTTCTAGGGTGAAGCACAAGAGGGAAAACTCTTGGAGAAGAGTTGGAGCAGGACTTGGTTAATCATCCAAGCCTAACAAGAACCTATTGGTATCAGGTTCCAGGAAGAAGACTGTGAAAAGGTCTTCTAGTAGATTGTGCAAGCAAGCCTTGGAACACCAATTACACCAATCAACAACCATTACAATGATCACTTTATGCCTTTTAAAGGCCTTTACATGTCAACCACTGAACAACCACCTCTACAACTGAATTTTTAATTTTTTATGATCACATGAAACATAAAACACACTAATTTCAAGGTTGTTAACATCATTATTGAAATGTTTTAATTTTTTGACCTTTCAAACATTAAAAAGTACATCATTAAATTAATTATGTAATGGCATAAACATTAAAAACATCATGAATTAATTATGTAACCACATAAGTCAAATATAATTCTATCAAGAAATTAATATCAAATAGATAATATAATCACATAACTCATACATTTCAATGTCATTGATCTCTTCTTCATCCAACTCTTTGTCTGTATCATCCCATCCAGATTCGACATTGTAAGGATTGGTCATATCATCATCATCATCATCGATATCAGTTTTGATAATGTCATCATCAACACGGATATCATCTTCATGAACATTAACTCCTACATCATCATGATCTAGTTCCTCCTCTTCGACATCTTCGTCAGGGACATCATCAACTAACCGTTGATCCTGATCATCATCTACACCATCTTCTAGTTCTTCGGTATCTTCTTCTTCCACCACATTATACTTTACCGACCTTCCTCTTGGATCATGTCTAACAACAAATGACCAACCTTAGTTTACCTGGAACCTCTGAGTAAAATACCTGCTCACATTGGCTTGAAGAACATAGGGCTCATTTCTAGCTCGCTCGATCGAACCTTGTATTAACCATGGAAATCCATTATCATGTTCAATAATAGTTCTCTCAGGATCATTTTATTCAATCATAGCCTATACCATAGGACGACAAACAAAATTAACGAAGGACTTAAAGTCACACTCAAGTATATCATCCAAAATCCATAGTATCAATTTTTGAGACTTCTAGATGTATGTCTTTAGATGAAACATTAGTCACCTGAAAGACTTAGTTATACTAGAATTACAAGTTTTCTTCATGTCATCCAACATTTTGATTCAAAATTTATGACCATTGCACCACATAGCCTTGTGGTGTTTCACCTGCAATATGTCAAACATGTAAAAATTATTGCAATATCGTCAGTTGATAAACATATTTATTCTTGGCTGAATGTATGCAAAGAAAAATAATCTCAACATATATATACATAAATATAATTGAAAATAATTAAATAATATGGGTGATTAATATATTTATACGTACCTGTTTATCTATTAAACCATATGCTAAATCAATTTCCCTTTGTGTAACATTGAAATCTCTATTACAATGAGCTTCTTTAACCAATGAAGCCACACCTTCCCATGTTAATGTGTGACCAGATTGTTGACATCGTTCAATCCATACTATCATCCAATCAAGATTTTTTGTGACGTACAAATGTAGTGCATCTCACTCTTGACCAACTGTATCAATAAAATTTGAAATTCACAAACAACGTATAATTGGTTAAATACCACAGTATACGACCTTAATTTATAATTGATGTATATTATGTATATTGAAGATTAAAAATTAAATAAGTACAATATACATAAAAACCATATGTAAAATGTATTCCACTTAATCTCCATGACCATCTTATAATTACTTCTCACTTTCCTCAATCTACCTTTCCCCATCAGGTACTCCCCTTTGAATTTGTCAATGGAGTTGGAATCCCAAATGCAATCTACATGGATATTTGCTGCAAACTTAGGAAGATATTCACTAATGTACACCATGATATGGTATACCATATATCCCTCCACCATAGAACCCTTAGGATGTGCTCTTTGTCTAACCAAAGCCTTCAAAAATTTCAAGTGTCTCTCAACCATCCACATTTAACTTGTGTGTACAGGTCCATACAATTCAATCTCCTCAACTTGGTGTATGAGGTAGTGTTCTTGTGCATTAAAAAATGTCAAAGGTAGACACTTTTGCATTTCACACATTAGACGAGGAATTTTTCTCTTCCAATAATTTATATCTTCTTTATGGATTTCTTTAGATGACAGCCATCTACAAGTGATTCAAGGCGCACATATATTAATGAGATTTAACAAAAATATACAGTATATTACATATCAAGTAAAAAAATAGAAATTATAAGATGTATACAACAAATTGAACAAATATCGCTACTTACCTCATGTGTTTTCCAAGATCATATATAACTTGCTTGACATTGTTTTCGAAGTTGTCTAGGAGAGATAGAGGTAGAACGTACTGCAACAATTATAAAATGATCTTTTCATTATTTTTCCAAAAGTAGTAAACATAATACATTGAAAAGTGCATGCATTATACAAGTGTATATAATATACTAGAATAATTACCTTAATGAAGGTATGCCAATCATGCATTTTCATCCCTGATCCAAATTCACCTTTCTTTGTTATTATATTGTTTATGTTCGTAGAAAATCCTGTGGGAAATCAATTTTTTTGTATGACTTCTTTTATAGCCTTTCTTTTCTGCTCCGTTAATAACCAAGGAAGGTCACTTATATTAATTTGGTCTCTATCGTTATTTAATTGAATGATATTTTTCATTGCATGATTGGCTTCCTGAATGTCACTACAAATTTTGACAATTTTTTCTTTGTCATGCCTTCCATCCAATATTTTCTCTAACATTTATGTTATATTCTTTCCGATATGCATTGTATCAAACAAATGCACAATTTGTAGCTAATCATAGTAGGGCAACCTACTAAATTGTCTGGGATAACTTTTCAGTCCCTGTGGAAGCCGACTATTAATGCCTTGACAACCTTCATGAAGCATATAGGTTATACAAATTAACAACGACAATCATTGTCAATTACAGCATGAGTAAACACAACACAATATAAAAATATAAATTCAAAACATATCATCTATGATAGATAAACAATTTGATTCGATGTATAACCTTGACGATTAATTCTATTATATTCCAACTTCCATAGGCGAGGTGTCATTCTTTGTGGTTTTGATGTAGTCTCTTCTTTCCCATTGAAAAGATGTTTTTCAGTAGTTTGATATTTATGATTTCTATGGAGGAAGTGCCTATACTCATCAAACACCTGCTTTCCTAAACTTGTTGAACAACGATTTCATCTTTGGACCACAAATTGGACATGCAAATTTTCCCTTTGTTTGAAGACCTGCAAGATCATATATAATTGGATTAAATATGTCAATTTTTATAATTATATATAATGAATAGATTATTTTAAAAACATGCATGATATCTACTTCATACAATTAAATATTGTTAAAGTGCAGTTGAATGTTATAACATACCATAAAAATGTGTTAGCCCTGGGGCATCATGAATTGTCCTTACAATCATTGCATGGAATTGAAATTGTCTTTGTCCTATTGGTCTAGAGACGTCATACATAGTGATGCCATTCCATAACTTTAGTAACTCGTCGATAAGAGGCTCGATATATACATTCATATCTTTAACTTGGTACTTACCTAGTTGAATAAACATAAACATTACATAATTATTATAACCATTTTACTGCAATATATATAAATTAATGTACATGACTATTGAATGAAAAAAATATAAGTCATTATGCAACAAATAAGACAAATGAGATGCTACTACATTAAAGAAAATTGATGTAAACAAATACCTAGAACAATCATTGACAACATTATGTGCTCCCTCTTTATTGGCATTCATGGAGGAATGTTATTGTTGATAACAAAAACAGGCCACACCAAGTAAATAGATCTTAGCTCTCCAAATGGATTGACACCGTCCTCTCCCAATGAAAGCCTAAGATTATGAGGTTCTTCTTTAAAGTGTGGCCATTTTTCCTCCATGTCCCTAAATGTAGAACCATCCGCAGGCATTCGAAGAATGTCATCTCCACTTCTATTCCATGCATGGTAATCAATAAATTGCGCTAAGATTTCACACCTAAATAATCGTTGCATACGTGGAATAATGAGAATATAATGAAGAACCTTGTGAGACACCTTTTTTGTTAGTTGATCTATTCGATATCTACTGATATGACATTTCAGACATTCTGTTGCAAATTCATGTTGTTTATGATATATAATATGATTATTGGGACATGCATCTATTGCTTGATACTCCATTCTGATATCTTTCATAATGCCACATAAATCTCAGTATGAGCGAGGTAAAAGAATTGATGGTGGTAACAAAAAATCACCAATCAATATAATTTTATTTTTTTGCTAATATAAAGAATATTAATGATACATATTTCATCCTTTATTTACTAGTGATGAACTAACAACAATTAAAATAGATGAAAAAAAATGACATATATCACATACCTTAACATCTATGAGATTGCTATGTTTGATAAACCATTCAAAACTTTCAAGTTCAACAACAACAATACAATAGAGAGAAGAGTTTTTTGGGAGCCTTCATAAAGGGGCTCGTATGCCTTCTTAAGTACAGGTAAATCATGAACATCATCAAAGTCATCTCAATCATCATTATCAGCTCTGCCAATAAATGTGTCATTTATCAATGTATCTATACCATCATGTTCAACTATGTTTTCTGGCACATGATCATCTTCTTCCATAGGATCATTAACTTCATCTTCGATATTCACAGCTCCATGTTCGTCTGCTTGCAAAACCACATTCTCCAGGCCGTGATAATCCATATCATGTGCCCTAAGGAACCGTACCTTTATAATAATGATAGACACAAATAAACCATGATCATGATCAAATGATTATATATATATATAAAATGTTAAAATGATATAAACATTTACAAATTCAATCAATATAAACACATATAATGAACAACTTATCAATGGACGGTAATCATGCTCCCCTTTAATGTGACCATGATGTATACAATGTTTCTCAGCTGTTGTGATTAAAATTCGTCTCGTCTTTAAGCCCTTGAAATTATTGCAAGGAAAATAACATTTCACATCACCCTTTTTTTTCAATCTAGCCCACAATCTATCAAGTGTCTCTTCATTTTTTTCTGGACTAATATTATCTAACATGATTTTTCTTTACCAAGTTTGACTATTTAGATCTTCAAAAATATCAAACTCACACTCCAATAATTTTTATTCATAGACAGGTAACAAAATCTAATAATTCCAATATTTTACACTAAAAAAATTTGGCATGCAACCACCCCTGCAAAAGAGAAGATAGTCTGAAGTTAATGACCCTAAAAAACACTTTAAAATGCTAATTCCAAAACTTATTAAATTCTGATTTTATTATGATTTCCAACCGTTAGACTCCTAAAATCAGAATATTGAACTTGATTGCAAACTTCCTACAATGATGGAGGTAGCGAGCTAGTAAGAGAAAGTGACCCATTACTAAGGAGCAACAAGTCAGAATCATCATTGCTAATGTCAATATGGATTTATCCTTTTAGTTAAAGATGCAATGTGTCACTTCTTATGACGAGCTTATCCCTAGGGACCTCAACATTGAGAGAGCCCTAATCGTACAAGGAAGCACACACTAGTAGAATTTGGCAAATAAATGACTAAGTGACTAAAAATTTTAGTCACAACAACTAAAAATGACTAAATTCTGCTCATTTTTTGCAACTCAGCTATAAATGAGTAAATAAATTACTAGTTTGGTCGTTGATTAAAAATTATTTAGTCACACAAATAAAAATGACTAAATAGTTAGTCATTTATTTAGTCACAATCCATTTGAATAAATCATTTAAGGAATCAAGAATATAGCCCACCAAAATACTCTCAAACTTTAATAAACATACCCTAAAACTTTTGTCAAAATCTTATTTTCAAGCGTAGCCCACCAGAATGGAGTTTTCATTTTAATAAACATACTCTAAAACCTTCATCAAAACATTATTTTCAAGCATAGACCACCAAAATGGAGAAGTGTTTCAGTAAAGAATGATAGAGATAGGTGAGGAGATGTGCGTGAAAGGAGGCATAGGATTCATTGCTGCTTATCTCATTCCTACTTTGCTCAACAAATCTTACATTGTTCCTGCTACTATTTGTAATCTAGGAATTTACTTGACATATATTTGCATAATCTCAAATTCCTTCAGAGGATTTTGAAGTATCGATGTATCCTATATAGGGTTTATAATGATTTATTTTAATTAAAAAAATAAATAAATGATGTATTTCTCTATAATTAGATAATGTGGAGATCTCCTAAATCTGCCCTAGCACATTATCCTCTTTGGCACTGTATTCATTACTCTAGCTACAAGGGTTTTTCATGTGACATCTTTAATATCTTCATTATCGTGGCTTTTAAATAGATCTTAGTCTCTGTTTTAATCATTTTCATGGTAACCCTTGAGTTCCATAATCCACCTTCAATCTCTTCTAAGAACATTGTCTTAAGCTAGACTGCATATTATGCATATAAAGCAAGTCCTTCATACCTGCCATTGTTCCAAACCACCACTCACTGCCTTGCTTAAAATGTTGCCTCCGTAAGCACAATAGCATGTTTTAAAATCATGGTTGCCAGTGATTGACCATTAAGGTCACCACTTTCATCAAGATACAATGATATTTTTGTCTTCAAACTTAAGGCATTATGCAAGATAACATTGTGAATTGTTTGTTGTGTACGATTTTATTTTCTTGCACATTTACTGCTTTGCTAACTTCCTTTAAGACTAGGTATTGCACCCTTAGCTACAATCTCAAATAGCTCAGTCACTATCACTTGAAGATTACTTTCATGAGCATCCTTCTATAAAATCAAACTATGCCCTATAGACTGCCTACTTACTATAGGGGACTCATTGTTTCATGGTATTGTAGATCTTAAGATCCTTCAACCTTATTGACATTACTTTACAGTTCACAAGGTATTATTCACTATTCTCCCATCTTTGATGAGTCTCAAAACACTGCTCAAACATGCAATCCACTACCTCCATTATACAATGACTAAGAAGAAACATTGAACCTATGATTACCACGGTTACTTCATTTGGACAGTCATTCCCTGATTGTATTTTCCTTGTCTAACACTACCAAAAGCATTTGAAAAACCCTTAAGGTCGGCAAGGGGGTAAAGAAAATCATTGTTAAAATCTCTACTTTACTATGCAAGGTTTGAGCTTTATTATCTTGTCATTGCTCAACCTCTTTTTGACTGTCACATCTCAAGTGATTGTCATTCTTCTTACCGTAGATTGCATTTACAAATGTCACTAAGCTACATAGTGTGCTTGTTATTGGCTACAATCTTTATATTGCAAGATTTTGTTATTAGCTACAATGTCTCAATCTTTCTGGTATTGCAACCTCACTAGTCCACTAGATCTATTGTTTATGTTTCTACGGAGGCCTAGGGTTTGTACCCTAATCATGCTCTTACCAATGCTTATGTTGGTATTAAAAAACAACCTTAAATCTTGGGTCAAAAAATTAGTTGTCTTGACAGGGTTGTGGTATGATCTTGGATTGTATCCTAGAGTGTGTGGGGAGCTTGTGTTTGATCATTAAGGTATGTAAACCTGATCAGGGAAATGTATCCTATATAGCATGGGTCTTGCTTTAATACTTTCTATAATGGTTATTAGCAGATCACATTATTATAGTTTGCAGTAACCCAAGATTGCATTCAAGTATGTAACAAACTTGGTTTGTAGTTTAAGCTATACACTTTTAAGTAACATTCATAAGGTTTAGAAAATCTTGATCACTCTCTAGAATAGCCCATTAAACATGGGTTGTGCTTGAATGCACTACATAATTGATATAACACAACCACTCTACATATCAACTAGAGTTATAGGCTCTTTATTGCAGCAAGATGTAATCACTCTTGGATCATGTTATAATTACATCATAACCTGTTAAACTCGAGACAACCTGAATGCACCCAATGATGATTGACACCTATATTATACAACTTGAATTAAATACTACATTATATGAGTGCCTCCATTTCTATCACAACATAGTCACATTAAAGTTGGGTCACACATGAATGCATCCTGTATTTGTTATAGCACAACTATGCCACATGACCAATAGAGTTATGGATCACATAATTACAGTCACAAGAATCTGTTCCTTGGTTGTGATCTTATGGTGATTCCACACAACAAAATATGGACATGAAATTCTCAAAACCCTAAACCTCTAAAAATGAAATCTGATGAGATGTTGCTTTAAAATATGATTTTCAAACCTGGAACTACAAATTTGACTTCACAATTGGATTTTGCAAAAGACAATGACTACCCTCAACACAGCGATATCTTCTTGAATTTTTTCTGATTTTTCCCAAGAAAATCATCCTTAGTTCTCCACAAACTGTCTCAAGTAGAGAAAATTCACAAGTATAGCAAAACATTGTCACAATAAATCAGCGAACTCACTTTTCTTTATGTTGGCCACAATTTGATTTTTTTTTCTTATTTTTCATGTTTGTCAAAATTTCGATGAAACTCCTAGTCAAAATTTTGACGAAACCCAAGTTTGTTGAAATTTTGACGAATGTTGGGGATAAACTTTTAAAAAATTTAAAATTACACATCCAATTTTACAAGCACCCAACAATACATCAAATTATACATATTTTGTTAGAAATTTTTGTCAGATTTTGTAGTCAAATGAGTTAGTGTGGAAAGCATGCTTAAGTGAGTTACAAATACTTTCCCAAAAGGATTTAGAAAAATATGATTATTTAGGCCAAAATATGGATGGCGTACATGGGTATGTGCAGGATCATGATGGGCCAAAAAGTGGCGATATGATGGGTATGTGGTTGACAACTTTTTTTTACCAAAAAATTGATGAAACGAAAAGGGTTTTTAAAGGAGATTCTCATCTTTCCACCAATATAAATTATGCTTTACTTTGAATTTAATAAATTATTATTATTCATTTTCTATTTGAATTACTAAAGTCCTTGATAGGTGAAAAACATCTATAGCTTTCAACGGTATCACATTTTTTGAATCCAAAACATGTGTCACATTCTATGCTTCACATACTATAGGATTAAAAAAATAATTGAATTTCATGAAGTTTTGACCAAGTTAAGGTGGTCAGACATATGAGTTTTATATTTTTTAAAAGTTGTAATAAAAAATTCACAATTAATTATTTACATGGAAAAAATACAAAAATATGCATCACATCAAGACATGAGTCTACTTATATCTAAAATATTATAAAACAATATTATCATTTTATTATGGTTAGGGTAGTCAGAAAAACACCTACTTCTTATTTTTCCACTGAAATTTAAGTACTACTACATTGAAATTTCAAAATTTTACCAAATAGATTTAAAAAAAACCTAGTAGTTTAGAAACTACATTGAATTTTCTATAGATTCTATTCTTACATATTTTTGAAATAATATAGATAACTTATTCAAATTTTTACGTCAAGTTGCCTAACTCTGATTTTTCTGAATTGTTTGCCACTTAAGGGCCTATTTTTTTCATGATGATCCTGCACATACCCACACATGCATAGTATAGTAAAAAAGTCTTTTAAATAGTGGTTTTTAGAAACACCTATTGAAAATCAATTTGTGTCATCTGGGTATTAAAATAAATTACATATTTGGAAACTAGACTTTGAGTACTACATTTTATGATTAGTGACTTTTTCTAAGATTCCATCTCTAAGTGCTTCAAATTTTAAGGTCAAATGTGAAAATTTATGAAAATCAGGGAAAACACTTCCACCTTTTGGCCAAAAAGTGGACTCAACTTCTTGCCAACACCCATATTGAGTGAAGGTTTGTTTGTTGGTTTGATTTCTATCAAAGGACAATAACCAAGACCATGAGTTGTTTCTTATGTGAAAGGCTCTCTAGGGACATGGATACCTTGTTCTCTAGCACCACATCCTTTTTCACTATAACCAAGTTGCTTCATAAGTTCGTAACCTCTTCCATAAAGCTTTTTCATTTCATTCGGATTTGGTGGTTGCTCATAATCAAATTCATCAATTTTTTTTGTGTAACTCATTTCTTCTAAAGTGGTGTAGGTGGATGCTTTCAAATTTTGTGTTGAATCTTGTGTCGACATTACCACTTTTTCTTTTCCCTCTTCAGAATATTTGTTTATGATCTTGTATTCGCCCATGAATGTTGGTGTGAAATCCAAGGATCCATAATCGTCCTCCAACAACCTAGTAAGTTCATCAATGTATGTTTCCTATTCTTTTTCTTCTTCTCTTGTAGCTTGCGGTGTATAGGATACCAATGCTTCCAAAGTATTTTTTCCTCTTTCGGCCATCAAACACCTTTCAGGTTCAGCATCAACTTTTAGTGTGTACATATTTTGTTGTTATAGACATACTTCACATGTGATATGATGTAGAATGGAAGGAACACCATTCATTTCATGAATCCACGGTCTCCCTAAAAGGAGATTGTAAGAAATATTGTTAGGCATAACGTGGACCGGAGTTTGTAATGTTACTTCCCCAACTCTAATAGGTAATGTGATGACTCCGAGCGGTTATTTTCCGATGTCAAATCCTCAAATAGACAAAGAATCAGGTTTAATATCATTTTTACTCATTCAAAGTATTTTCAAAAGGTTTACGCTACACACATTCAAGGTCGGACCATTGCCAACAAGAGTTCGTTTATCGTGGTTTTTTTGATGAAGACTATTATGTTGAAAGCTTCATACTTCCTAATTTCCAAGGGAGGTAGCTCACTTTGGTGAAAGACTATGTCCAAGTTAATTTCGTTCATCTGTTGGATGAGTTTTGTTACATCATTTAAACTAGTGTTAAAGAAGGAATCACAACTTGTTGCAAGGCCTCTTGAAGTATGCTATGATAACTAGGTGATACTTGAAGTAGTTCCCATACATATAAATATTAGCAGGAGTACTCTTAAGGCGTTCAACTAAATTATATTCCTTCCCATTGTTTGTGGTCAAACAAGGAGCACTAGGTAAGATTGGATTAGGCAATGGGAGGGATGTTGAAGGTGTTTGTTTTGGTTGTGGATTGTTTCTAGTGTTATGTGTATGAGCAACGGTGTTATAACTCGGTGGTTGCGAAACATTATTCTTAGGTGGTTCGAGGATAAGGACAGGTTTGTTTTGAACTTGTGGTTTTTGTGAGGGTGGATAAATAATTAAAGGATTCTTAGGATATCCCATAGGGTATTTAGGAGGTCCAATAATCAAGGGGGATCTAACAGACACTTGCACATTCATAAGCTCAGCGATTTCAATTTGATGTCTTTCTAATGAAGAGGAATCTAGTGTCATCTATTTACCATCATCTAATAAAGTCACATCACTATTGTTGTTTTATTCCACCATGATATTATCCCTAGGAGGAGAGTTTTTAGGAGAACTACAAACTAGATGTTCATGACATTCAAAGGTTGGTTCTTCTAAAATGGCTTCATCACAAGTAAGGGAGTTGTCGACGGTTGGATCTTCTTGTTCAATAAGGGTTTCCCTAGGGGAAGAGGGACAACTAAGACCGTCATGACTCTCATTGGTTGGATTTTCTATCAAAATATCTTCTTTAGAGATATTAGGAGAATGCCCAATTTGATTGTTATGATTGTCCATGATTTCATCATTTTTCTCTAAGGTCTCATTCTCTTGTACCATAACTTCTACCCTAGTAGGAGAGCTTTTAAGAGGTTGATCACATTCAATGATTGTATTTTGTAAAGTAGCTTCATCACAAATAGGGGAGGCATCGAGAGAAGGGGAATCATGCTTTTCATGCTTACCAATGATTGAATCCTTTTGTTTGAATAGGTCTTTCCAAATATTAGGGACATTAGGAAGGAGAGAAATAATGCTATAACTTTCAATCCATATGTCCTCACAAATGTGATTTTCATGATCAGTATTGATTATATCTCCTTTCTCTAGAGTATTCTCACAATTAGGGGAGGTGTTGAGGGATGAATTTAGACTAAGTAAAGTAGTGGCAATTATCTCATCTTCTTGTGTTATAATATCTTCCCAATGGGTGGGAGGAGAAGGGAAAGTAAGACTTTCATGATTGTCAATGATTGCATCTTCTTTCACCAAGATACCTTAGTCACTAATAGGAGAGGTATTGGGAGAAGAAAAACTATGATCTTCATTTTTATCTATGCTTGTATCCTCTTCTATCACATCCTTCCCACAAATAGGAGAGATGGGGAGGGGTGTAGATTTAAGGAAAGTGTCAACATTTTCACTTTCTTGCACTAAGAGAATCTCATAACTAGGAAATCTATTGAATGAATGAATAACATGCTTATTGAATAAATTTTTCTTTGCAAAGGATATGTGCAGGATCATGATGGGCCAAAAAGTGGCGATATGATGGGTATGTGTAGGGTATGTGGCTGATGACTTTTTTTTCCCCAAAATTGATGAAATAAAAAGGTTTTTAAAGGAGATTCTTAGCTTTCCACCAATATAAATTATGCTTTACTTTGAATTTAATAAATAATTATTATTCATTTTCTATTTGAATTGACTAAAGTCTTGATTGATAGGTGATTGAAAAACATCTATAGCTTTCAATATCACTTTTTTTGAATCAAACATGCATCACATTCTATGCTTCACATATTATAGGATTAAAAAAAAATTCATGAATTTTTGATCAATTTAAGGTGGTTAGACATACAAGTTTTATATTTTTAAAAGTTGTAATAAAAATTCATAATTAATTATTTACTTGGAAAAAATTACAAAAAATATGCATCACATCGGGACATGAGTCCTCTACTTATATCTAAAATCTTATAAAAAATATTATCATTTTATTGTGGTTAGGGTGGTCAAACAAAACACCTACTTATTTTTTTCCTGAAATTTAAGTACTACTAAATTGAAATTTCAATTTTCACCAAATAGATTTAAAAAACCTAGTAGTTTAGAAACTACATTCAATTTGCTATAGATTCTATTCTTACATATTTTTGAAATAATATAGATAACTTATTCAAATTTTTACATCAAGTTGTCTAACTCTGATTTTTTTGAATTTTTTGCCACTTAAGGGCCTATTTTTTCATTGATGATCCTGCACATACCCCAAAATTGGAAAAGATGGATACTAACATTTGTGAAAATTAATGCGATGAAATGACCTAGAATGAAGTGTAATTTTCAGATTCCACATAGACTCCACAATACACTGAAATAAAGCAATTTAAGCTAAATGCAATGAATTTTATGAAATAGCAAATCAAAAAACTAAAATAGGAAAGTAACATAAGCAAACAAAGGCTTAAAACTGAGGTTTCAAATCCCATAAAATGCAGATTAGGATCTAACAGGGACTCATTCACCAGTAAGGGTGAATGGGTCCTGGTTAAGTATTTGGGATCTATGCAGTTTATCTTGTGGTTAAATTTCAAGAAAATCCTAGAGAGTCACATGTGGAAGTAGTGAAGAGAATATTCAAATACTTGAAGGGCACTCTAGAACATGGCTTGTAGTATCTATAGGATATTGTTTTCTCTCTCAGTGCTTACATCGATGCAGATTGGGTAGGTTGTGTGGATGCTAGAAAAAGTACAAGTGGTGGTACATTCTTTCTTGGAAATAGGTTGGTGTCTTGGCTAAGAAAAAAACAAGATTCAATGCCATTTTCTATTACAAAAGAAGAATACATTGCGACAGATCTTGTTACAAACAAGTGTTGTGGATGAAGTAGACTTTGAAGGATATTAGAGTGGTATATGATGAACCTATTTCTATATTTTATGATAATAAAAGTAGTATTAATATTTCAAAGAATCTAGTAATGCATTCAAGGACAAAGAATATTTCAATTCAGTATCACTTTTTGAGAGAGAAAGTTGTAGAGAATGAGGTGAAACTGAAGTACACACCTACAAAGGATCAAGTTGCAGATATGTTCACAAAGGATCTTCCTAAGGTTACTTTTGAGTATCTCTAGGAGAACCTAGGGGTTATTTCCCCTCCTTTCAACTAGATGTGTAAGGATATGCATCGGTCCAGTGAATTCCAAGATTCATTCCTTATTTTGGACTAATGTTGGTGGCTACCTCTCGGGGAGAGTAGGTAGTAACATTTTTGGTTTTAAGTATTTTCATTGTGTGGTATGGGTATGTGCAGGATCATGATGGGCCAAAAAGTGGCGATATGAAAAGAGTAGTGTTTTGCATTCACCAAAAATGCAAAAATTTTTAGTTGACTTTTTTTTTTTGGGTTGGGTGTCAGTACATTGCTCCATACCAATGCCCAAGCCAAAGTAATACAAATTGGATATCCAATTTGTGTCGAGTAATATATACCCAAAACGTGGTCGCGACGGTCATTTTAAACCATTTTAAACCTATAGCCACAATAACATTGATAGTGAGGGCGTATCTGATATCGGATTTTAGCTGATATCTGATTTGTATAGTAAGTTTTTGGTTTTTTTTGTTTTAATCAATTTTTGTATTAGTTTTGTATAATTTTAACTAGTTTTTTATGGATTTTTATTAAACACTATGATTTTTTACAATAATTTCATTTATATTGTGTAATTTCAATTAAATTAATTAGTTTTGAACTTCAATCACGTATTATGGTTGAGAATCAAAACCCACAAATTCAAAACTCTCCACCACCTCCACGTCCATCAATTGGATAGTTAATTGGTGAAATATTGGAGCAATTGAGGGGCATTTGTGATGTTTATAATACAATCCCTTGATTATCCCAAATGACAAACACATTGAAAGAAATAATAAAAAATATAGAAACCCTCTCCACCCAACATAATGCCATTCTTTCATGGTGAGAAACCATGAGGGAATATTACTCCTGTGGATTTTAGATTACGAAGAGGTGAAAGATCTCAAAATAACAAAAGCCCAAATAGCCTCTTTATTTGTTAACCCTCGCACCAGTCTGTCAGTTAATGTTAATAAACCAAAACTTTCTATAAAATGGTGCACAAATAAGAACATTGTAGATAACTTTTGGGATCATTGGTGGATGGTTTTTGATAAACCCCCCAGCAACAATATTGATGTACCATTTTACTTTATTAAAAAATTATACGCTGAGTTTGTGTTAGGGCATCATGTCAATTACTTTGACATTAAACCCTTCTAGGGTGTCGGTGGAGGTATGCCCCAGTATAGACCAGAGGCAGTTAGAGTAGTCCAGGGCCCATATGTTCCCCCTCCTCCCCTTCCTTAGCCACCTCCAGTACATCATCCAAATATTATCGAGGATGTAGCCACACAAACTATTCAGGCTATTCACTCTTTGAGTGATCTTTTGGTTTCCCATACTGCTACAGTAGCTTAGCCACATGTTGGTGATGTTGGCAATGGATTGAGTGCTACTGCATCATCCTCCTTAGGTCCACATATCTGTGTGCCACATACTTGCACTATGTGCCACTAGATATGCTTGGGTCCTCTTATACAACCCATTGAGCATCCCTTGGACACTTTTGATTATGACCTCCATGATGTGGATGTTATAGGAGATCAGACGTAGGGGATTAGAGAACACCCTGTAGAGTCGTCTCCTGCTAGAGAGGGGGACGTTGGAATAGTTACATAGGTAAGATTTAAGTTGTAAATTCATAACTTGCATTTATTTTTAAATGAATATTAATAAGAGATAGTATCAAGTACTAATATTTATTTACATGGTCTATTTAACAGTTGATGTCTGAGGAGGAGCTTACACAGGTTACTAATAGCACCCTCATGGCCATTTCATTTGGCCTCAACATGCACACGTTATATATTTTTTCACTCACTCATTTACATTTTTTTATTATATATACTTGCTTGTGATTTAAATTTTCATTAATGAAATTATATATTAACTTATATGTTTATCTTATTTTCCTCTTGTAGGAAACACCTAGTGCGAGGGAGGTGCAACACTGTCTAGACTATGGAGGCGCAATGGTAGATAAGGGAAAGGTAATTGAACTCAAATTCGATTGAATTAATATTTTTACGATCTTATAGTGATTATACATACATTGACATAGATTGGTAGTTTCATATACTTTTCATTTTTATGTACAGGCAGTTATGAGCTACACATCCTTGTTGGCAACCGTCACAATGCCTGAAGGAGTAGGTGTTGAAACACCTCAAGGAGGAGGTGTCGAAACACCTGAAGGAGATAAAAAAAAAGAGATGCCTAAAGAGGTATGTGTTTATTTTATTTTTTGTTTGGTAAATATGTTCCTATTATCGACAATTGTATGCTAACTTGTATCAATTTTATGTTTTTGTTCACATATATAGATTGACATTTCAAAAGTTGGTTTGATTGGTTCTTTGAGAGGGGCATATTATATGACTCCTGACCCTTTGAAGAGACGTATATATGAGGTAATCAAGATTTCAATTTTAGAGTTCAATTATAATTCAATGTATATTGATTTTGATGTTAATTATTCAATTTTAAATTATATAATATAACTAATCTCAATTGTGGTTTGAATTTTTCTTGTGTAGCTACCTTCAAAGCCAAAGAGTGCTTCAAAGAGGCTCCATTTTGATGATCCACCAGTAGTTTAGGATGAGATATACATTTTGGCATGTATATTTTGAATAGATATCGAGATGGCATATGCCACATTTTGTAAAAAAAAATTTGAGTTGGCGTTGATGCCATTTTTGTATATGGAAATACACTTGATTATTGGATAATTTGATATACAAAAGTTGAGAATCGAAATAATTTGTTTCTCATGTGCATGTTTAAACTCTTCAAAATTTAATCTTGAGCAATGGTTAAATATAAATGTACAATGGAATAAAAAATAATGGTTATATTATATAGTTCACAATAAAAAATAATGAATAATGGTTAAATTATATCATATATTGCTTAGTTATATTATGGTTATATTATATAGTTTAAGCAACTTTGAAGACAAGAACAATGGTAAAGTTTAACATTTTAACTTTAAAGTTTAAATACACAAATGTCATTGTCTCACACACATATTTCATATTGGATTATCATTACATTGAAATTAAAAAAATATCATATATCCTTTATAGTCCATAGAAAATATTACTATTTTCTTCTCCTTCTCTCTCACAAATTTGTGTTTTGTTTCATGTAGCATTTCTTAGAAAGTAGACTAATGATAATTATCATGTTCTTGTGTAGGAGCACCCATATGCCTATCATGCCTCCAAGAGTCAAATTTGAGTTTTGTCTTTTTTTGTGTTGTTTCATGTTAATAAGGTCATTTTATACCATTAATGATCATTTGGAGTCATTTTGGAAGTTTGTGGGTCATTTGGATAAAAGATGTAAAAAATTGCCAAATGTTGTCAATGACAACTTTTCAATTGTAATGAAAACTTTTTGAAATGTTGTTAAAAGTTAGTTGGAGTTCGGTTGGAGGCTGAAAACTACTTGTAAGGGCATAAATAAATCTTGTAAACATGACCTCAGGGTTGGATAAGTTGAAAATAAGAATTTGCATATTTGAGGATGAAGATTTTTGTGTTTTTCCAACGTCCTGTGTGTTTCTTATTATCACTATGGTTTGCACCCTAGCTGAATCTTAACACATCTACTCATGTGAAACATGGAAAATTTTCTAAGGCTGCAGGTCACCTATAGTAGAAAAGAACCTCCAGAGAAAGCTGATTCTTAATTGGATATCACCTAAACTACTCTACTGAACTTGCAGAGGAAAAGGATAGAAAGAGATAACATAAACTAAAAGACTGGTAATGAAAACTAAACATGACACACCAGATTATACTAAGGACCAAAAAATTTAGAGAAAACACACTTTCTTTTCAATGACTGAAAACAAAACCTGCACAACTTATTTTTGTAGGCTTATGCTTAAGTAATTTGAAAAGGGGTTTGAATGCATTTAAATTTCAAAAAGAAAGAACACCTTCACAATTTAAAAGCTATGTTCAACTTAAAACATAATTTTCAACCTGCATAGACATACTTTTGTAGAAAAGGCAGAAAATGTGAGACAAAACTACAAGTGAAAATGCCTCACATGTAGTTTGATCAACCACTTGATAATACACTATGTTGCAAGAATAAGAAGGCACAAACTTCAAGTATTGATATCCAAGGTCTTTTTTGAATTCATTCCAAATGAGTTACAACAGCTTGCCAAAAGTTTGAAAAAGGACTCCAAAAGTCACTAAGTCTCAATCTGCATGAAGAACTCCCTCCTAAAATGAGTCCAAAGAGAATATATACATTAACTCTCCATCATCCACCAAAATAGCTCCTGGAAACTTCTTGGGTTGTAAGCCTCCAAAAACCCTAAAAAGTAGCAACTAATATTTCTTCAAAAGAGCTCCATTATGCTGAAAAGGTCAACTTTGACCATGTCCAACCATAAAAGCACCCAAAAAATGCTCCAACTTGCTCCAAAAGCCTTCAAAATGATGAAAACAACCTCCTCCATTCTCTCCAAATGTTTACATAATGGTCAAAACAACATCCTATATCCTTGGCACTTGTTTTCCAACTACAAATAAATGCCCCTATATGCTAGCAAAGGTATAAGTCTTAACAAACTCATGAAGGGACTTACATGGCATAATATGCTTAACCTTGTATTTAAAATAACAATATTAATTAAGTGATTTATATATTATCACTTAACTAAAATGCTTTACACTTGAAATTAATGCAAAATAAAAACAAAAGTCTCTCAACCCTTGAATATTTGAAAGTATTAAAAACTAGTAAATTGAAGGACCTCATGAGATGAAAGGAAAAAACCCAAGACATATGAAAGTAAAAGGCATAAGACAAGGTCTTAACCCACGGGTATGTATTAGCCATATGATTTTAAATTAAAACAAAAGGTAAAATACCTTTTTCCCATTGGTGAATTAGGGTAAAACCCTAAGTGTGAAAATATGGGAAAAAAAATGAATAAGCATTTTCATTTCACCTTTCGAGCTTTCTAAAAATTTCAACTCCACCGCCATAGGGTTTCAATGATAGAACTTTGGGAGGATTTCATGGAGGATTTATGGAGATTGCAGGGGTGTCCCTAACTTGTTTTGATAACAAATACTTCCAAATTCTTTGGTAAGCATTTATATGTTGCTTTTATTTCATTTTCTGAAGAAAACTAGCTCGAGTTTGATCCATTTTATAGAAATATGAAAACATTTCACTATTCTCGCTTTTCTCTATTATTTCCATGCAAGCTATGTACATTACTATGCATTTTTCTTGAAGATTTTGTGCAGTTTGTGAATGATATTGGTCGTCGTCATACATTTCCTGTTGATTTTTCTTACATGGGCGACTTCATTTTTCTACATGGCTGTGTTTACATTGCATTGGCTCATCCTAAAGGTTTCTGGAAATTGTTCAGCATCTCAATGCATTTCACACTTTTCTATTATTTTTTTTTAATCTTGATTTTATGTATAAAAAAGACCTCCCTGGTCGTGGCCATACTTCAAACATATGCTTGGGGCTTCTGTTTATGTGGCCATTTGTTTGTGCTCACAGCATTGAGCATTTCCATCAATATATCAATCACCCTTTGAGCATCTTGTGTCTCTGTAATGTTGATGCCACAAACTCAATTCCATCCTCAAAATCTAACATTGCATGACTTTGAATAAGATAAGAAGTTATTAGTTGTGTCTGAGGATGAGTATATATTGGTGCAGAGCTATCTAGACCTTTTCATGTATCATAGTTGACTGTAATCATGCCAATATATTTTCCTAACAATCTTCATGCTTTGCTGATTGGATCATTGTCTTGAACACACTTGATCACTATTTTTCCCCTATTGTTATCTATCCTTCAATGAAAGTCCTATAAATTGCACATGAATGACCTCTATACATATAATATTGGCTCATGGAATTACCATAGATCTCTCTAAGGCACTACTTAGAGAATCATGAACTGTACATTACCGTGGTGAATCTTCATCACTGTCCTATAAGTTTTTCATCATCACTTGATGCTTTGATAGTCACATTTCATTTGACAAACCCCTAAATGGATTTGATTCACTTATGTAAATTTTCATGTTCTTACAATTTAAAACTCATTTCGAGCTTCTGTATATACAAAAATGAAGAATATAGCTTTCTTTCCTCCTGTTTTTACTTTGTGCTTGTGGAATCACAATCCACTTATATTTAGACCATAGGCTATATTTGTAAAGTGGTGACCATTGTGCTTTCCATAACATGATGTTTCTCACGTTTGTGCTCTATGGACATGCTAAATTTGGATCTCACTGCCTTGTACAAAAGAATTATGTATTACCACTTCATTGTCTCTCCAAATCTTGTAGCATTTCCCTAACATGCTATTTTACTTCATGTTAATTTTCTTAATGTTGTCTTGTTATCTGAATTCAGTAGTTGCATCGTTATGGGCTATCCTCTAACAAGCACTGCCACTATACAAATTATGAAGTATTTAGTCACCACAAACTCAAACTATCAACACATGTATTCATCCTAGACTATCACTGCCATGTATATAAGGTTGTCCCTTAATGTTAACTTTCCTTTCAATGACAGTCCTCCTATACACTGTCTTATGCAAACTTTCATCAACATTCTCACTTCTTTTCCTTTGAAAGTGAAATTTGCCTTATACTAACTATCATGCTTTGATTTTGGGAATACTGTCTCATGCCATGTGATTGTTCTTGGTAGCACCATTGTTTAGTTTTTATGACATTGTGATTCCCTTGAGCATTAGTTTGTCATTTACACCAGTAAAGTCATCATCCTTACTTCTATGAATGATGAATTCATTCTCAATAGTATCACAATGTCATGAAAGACTTAACAAAATTATCCTATCATAACACAAAATAATAGCACGCTGGGTTCAACCCTTGTGGGAGCCACATTTACCCCACGTGTTGTAATCAAATGAATTAAAACAGCATTACCTTTTTCTATACCTCCACATGAAGCAAACAAGTTAGAAAAAATATGTGCATTTGACTGATGCGTTTGATGGTCCTATTTCTTTCTTGGACATTTAAAGTTTACATGCTTGTTTAATGCACTTGAGGATCAGTTTATATGTTCATGGGTGCTTGTACATGTAATGTGAGAGACCTTCATTGCTTAGAGAACTGCTCTAACATCATTGTTATTGCCAGATGCAAGAACTAGGAGCAAGGAGCTAAGGAGGACACAAGGCAACTTGAGACGAAAGACAAAGCAAGGAAACACACACCAAACCAGTCTTTAGGCAATGATTGGCCTCTTTCCTTACATGTGCATTCTATTTCATTTATCCATCAATGTATAAACTTTTCTTCATTGCATTGAATAAGTTAGTCTCATGGCTTGTGTGAGACAAATATGCAACTTTTGTATCAATAAAGATTACTTTTCAGAAAGATTTGTGTAAATATTTTCTATGTTACATGCACTTGTATAAATGCAATGATTTGTTACTATAATCTTGTAATCTTCCTAATTTTTCTATTTATACAATTGAATGCACTATAGGAAAGATAAATAAGAAATTTACCTCTCTTTCAATTTGCAAACACTCTAGCTCAATCAACTTGAGCAAGCAACAAAAATGGGTAACATTTTTGGTGACATCTGCTATATGTTTTCCTGCTAAACATTAAGACAAGTTGCCTAGGCTATTCATTGGGCACAGGGTCACTCAAAAATTTGACACAACTTTGAAAATAGGCTTGTAACTTCACTGTAACTTACTAGATCAGTGCATGACACCTCAGAACTTATTCAAACACCAAAACTGCAAAATGAAAACTACCTAGCTGTGCTAAACAACACTTAGGGAAATTGAAAACTAAAACAACCCTATTCTAACCTACCCTAACCAACAAAGAAGCTGGTCGAACAAACCCATTAACTTGTTGGGTGAAATAAATTCCCTTTCTCATGACTTTGCAATATTTCACACGTTCGTGAGCAACCCAAAAAAAATGGAAAAATAACAATTGTTCACTCGGCTGCTGCAATCTTTCTTGGAAAAAGAAAACATATTCACTTACCTCTTCATACTGATTGTGCACAATACTATTATGAAATGAAAAGGTAAGCTTGGTATGTTCTTCTTTTGCTGCACTGTCATGCTTGGGTGCAAGCACGACTAATGGTGCTTCAGTGATATCCATGCTAGCTAGATGCCTAATTGGGCATCCTCTAGAAAGAATGAATTTAGAACTCTCCATGTTAGTTTCTTGATGTTCCAAATAATGTTGTTGTTCCACATCCCATTTTTGATCTTCTGCTTCAAAGGGTGTTGGTTCAATAGCTCTTTTTCTTTTGTATGGTTTGTACAAACTTATTATAATTTCCACATGTGTGGTATGGTTAGATAATTGAGTTATCTTTCAAATTCCTTTGGTTTGGTCAAACTTTATGGAGATTTGAATAAGTTATGGTAATTATACCACTCGCAACTTAGAAATTTTTTTCTATAAATTTTGTTCTGCAACTCATACGACCAAACTGACTGTTCCAACACATCTAGATGGGTACATTTAGGTTAGGTCTAGTCCCCTTTCACACCTAAATAGGGTGAAGTAGTTTGAGCTATGTTCAACCGATGAAATCCCTTCAGAGTCCAAAGTACAAAAGGGCAGTAATCTTTGATGGGATGTTACTCAAAAATCGTGACGCCTAAATTTTTTTTCTGAGGCTATGAGATTGTGTTGGACCCCTCTACAATAACCTCTCTTGGTTTTTGCTATCTCGGAGGCATTTTCTCATGGTGACGAGTTTTCAGTTGAGAAAACAGTTATCAAATGCAAGCAGTGTATAGTTGCAAAGTGGTGCAACTTTCATTCTACAACTCGTATGACCAAACAAACTATTCCAAAATGTCTGGATGAGTACATTTACGCTAGGGATGGTCCTCTTTTGCACCAAAATGTGTTGAATCACTCTGAGCTACATTAGACTGATGATTTCCCTTAAGAGTCCAAAGTGCTAAAAGACAACAATCTTTGAAGGGCTATTTCTCAGAAACTGTGACACTTACAGACTCTTCTTTTAAGGCTATGGGATTGTGTTGAGACCCTTTACAATAATCTCTCTCAGTTTTTTCTATCTCAGAGGTTTTTTCCCGTGGTGATGAGATTTTAGTTGAGGAAAAAATTGTCAAATGCAAGCAATGTAAAGTTGCAAAGTGGTGCAACTTTCATTTGCAACTCGTACAACCAAATGGACTATTCTAACACATCCAGATGGGTAGGTTTGCACTAGGGATGGTCATCTTTTTCACCCAAATACGTTGAATCACTCCAAACTACATTGGACCAACGATTTCCCTTAAGAGTCCAAAGTGCTAAAAGGTAGCAATATTTGAAGGGCTATTTCTCGAAAACTATGATGCTTACAAACTATTCATCTAAGGCTATGGGATTGTGCTGGGACCCTCTATAATAACCTCTCTCTATTTTTATATCTCGGAGGCATTTTTCCGTGGTGATGAGTTTTAAGTTGAGGAAAAAGTTGTCAAATGCAAGCAGTGTAAAGTTGCAAAGTGGTGCAACTTTTGTTCTGCAACTCGTACGACCAAATGGACTGTTCCAAAATGTTTGGATGGGTACATTTAAGTTAGGGATGGTCCTCTTTTGCACCCAAATACGTTGAATCACTCTGAGCTACATTGGACCGACAATTTCCCTTAAGAGTCCAAAGTGCTAAAAGACAACAATCTTTGAAGGGCTATTTATCGAAAACCATGACACTTACAAAATTCTCATCTGAGGCTATGGGATCATGTTGGGACCCTCTACAATAACCTCTCTCGGTTTTTTCTATCTGAAAGGCATTTTCCTGTGGTGATGAGTTTTCAGTTGAGGAAAAAATTGTCAAATGCAAGTAGTGTAAAGTTACAAAGTGGTGCAACTTTCGTTCTACAACTCGTACAACCAAACAGATTGTTCCAACATGTCCGAATGGGTACATTTATGCTAGGGATGGTCCTCTTTTGCACCCAAATACGTTGAATCACTCCGAGCTACATTGGATCGATGATTTCCCTTAAGAGTCCAAAATGCTAAAAGGAAACAATCTTTGAAGGGATATTTCTTAGAAATTGTAATGCTTACAGACTCTTCATCTGAGGCTATGGGATCTTGTTGAGACCCTCTACAATAACCTCTCTTTGTTTTTGCTATCTTAGAGACATTTTCCCATGGTGACAAGTTTTTAGTTGAGGTAAAAGTTGTCAAATGTAAGTAGTGTAAAGTTGCAAAGTGGTGCAACTTTTGTTCTGCAACTCGTACGACCAAACAGACTGTTCCAACATGTTTGGATGGGTACGTTTATGCTAGGGATGGTCTTCTTTTGCACCCAAATACTCTTAATCACTCTGAGCTACATTGGATCGACGATTTCCCTTAAGAGTCCAAAGTGTTAAAAGATAACAATCTTTGAAGGGATATTTATCATAAACCGTGAGGCTTAAATACCTCTTCGTTTGAGACTATGGGATCATGTTGGGACCCTCTACAATAACCTCTCTTAGTTTTTTTCTATTTCAGAGACGTTTTCCAGTGGTGACGATTTTTCAGTTGAGGAAAAAGTTGTCAAATGCAAGCAGTGTAAAGTTGCAAAGTGGTGCAACTTTCGTTCTGCAACTCGTACATCCAAAAAAACTCTTCCAACACATTCGGATGGGTACGTTTACACCAGGGATGGTCCTCTTTTTCCCCCAAATACACCGAATCACTCTGAGCTACATTGGACCGACGATTTCCCTTAAGAGTCCAAAGTGTTAAAAGACAACAATCTTTGAAAGGCTATTTCTCGGAAATTGTGATGCTTACAAACTCTCCTTCTGAGGCTATGGGATCATGTTAGGACCCTCTACAATAACCTCAATTTTTTCTATCTCTAAGGCATTTTCCCATGGTGATGAGTTTTCAGTTGAGGAAAAAGTTGTCAAATGCAAGTAATGTAAAGTTGCAAAGTGGTGCAACTTTTGTTCTGCAACTCGTACGACCAAACAGACGGTTCCAACATGTCTAGATGGGTGCGTTTATCCTAGGGATGGTCTTTTTTTGAACCCAAATACGTTGAATCACTCTGAGCTACATTGGATCGAAGATTTTCCTTAAGAGTCTAAAGTGCTAAAAGGCAACAATCTTTGAAGGGCTATTTCTCAGAAACCATGATGCTTATAGACTCTACTTCTAAGGCAATGGGATTGTGTTAGGACCCTCTACAATAACCTCTATTTTTTTTTGATATCTCTAAGGCATTTTCCCATGGTGACGATTTTTTAGTTGATGGAAAAAGGGTCAGATGGATGTGATGTAAAGTTGCAAAGGGGTTTAGGGTTCGTTTTGCTCCTCATGAGTAAGTGAAAAAGTGATTCATTTACTCAAATACACTTAAGTCGTGAACTACACACATGAATACAAAGTATACACATTAAAACATGTAGGTCGTAAAATATACATTAGAATACTCAAATACACTTAAGTCATGAACTACACACATGAATACAAAGGATACACATTAAAACATCTAGGTCATAAAATATACATTGGAATACTCATAAGTGACAAAGTATACACACAACTTGTAAAGTATACACTTGAATACACATTAAGTGTACACAATATGCATAATATTATCATTGAATAATTGTTATAAAATATAGGATTTACAAAATGTCATGTAGGAATACAACAAATGGCCCTAATACATAGTCATTTCCTAGTAGGGGAAGGAAATAGAGCACACATTGCCTTCGCGGTCGACACAGTCTTCCACAAGAGTAACATGTTGATGTTTTGGAGTGACAAGCACCTATACAAACCATTAAGGTAGCAATTAAACTACATAAAATAGAAAAGATGCTTAGAATAACAAATCTATATTATTCTAAATGACCTAATTGATGATAAAATGGTAATGCAAACTATAAAAGACACATACAATAAAAAATCTATATTATTGTAATCTATCGCATACCTCTCCCAAAGGATCAGAGTTGGCTATTGTTGTAGCAGGTCCATGATCAATTGTGTCGGGAATATCACAATATACTTCAAATGTGAAATCTATATTGTCACAATAGAAAATATTCTTAGACTAACAAATCTATATTATTCTAAAAAACTTGAATGATGATGAATTGGTAATGCAAACTATAAAAGATGCTTAGAATAACAAATCTATATTATTCTAAATGACCTAATTGATAATGAAATGGTAATGCAAACTATAAAAGATGCTTACAATAACAAATCTATATTATTTTAATTTTTTGCATACCTCTCCCAAAGGATCAAAATTGGCTATTGCTGTAGCAGGTCCATGATCAATTGTGTGAGGAATATCACAATATACTTCAAATGAGAGATATATATTGTCACAATAGAAAAGATACTTAGACTAACAAATCTATATTATTCTAAACAACCTGAATGATGATGAATTGGTAATGCAAACTATAAAAGATGCTTAGAATAACCAATCTATATTTTTTTTAATCAGGTATGGTCCCCTTTCACACATGCAAGGTAGATTAAAAGTACAATAAAAGAATCATATTAATCACATTATAGGATAGTTATATTAATCACAAGAAGGCAAGGAGAAAAATATATGTGAAAACCATCAAGAAAATTCAATGCCATATTGGTCCAAAGTGAATCAGATTGACAGAGTGCATATTACCTTCTTAGGACAATCAAGTTGTAATCATTAAATAAGAATTCTCATGAAAAAGCATTACAAGAGTATATAAAATATCAATATTAAAGACACATGCATTGAAAGAGTATACAAAATATCAGTATTAAAGACACCTGCATTGCAAGAGTATACAAAATATCAGTATTAAATAAAGAATACTAATGAACTTAAGCATAATGAACCCAAGTATTGTACCTTTCATTCTTGAATATGCTATTCAAGTGTGCTTGAAGGGTCATCTCTTTGCTTAAGAGTATCCAATATTGCTTCATGATCAACATTACTAAGTGTCCATAGTTGTTTTGTCTTTGGTTTGGCGTGATGTTTCAACAACTTAACATTTGTTGCTATAACAAGGTCTGAATACATGAGAATGATTTTGTGTTTCTCATAGTTTTCAAATGTAGGTATACCATTCTTTCTAATAATATATGTTTGCAACCAAGTTCCTAAAACCACAACTGAACCTGTAGGATACACGAACCCATCATCATCTTCCATTGTTTGTGTTTGCTTATTCTTTATGCACAAACATCGAACCAACCAATAGTCTGATCTCTCTTCATTCCCCTACGGTGCAACAACTGCAAAAACATGTCTTGGCTGTAGTAGATCTGAAAGACAGTCATAATCAACTGAAATTTCCATTGTGTCATTTGTCATGGATATTGTTTTAGATAAAGGAGTTAGATACTGTGGAACCCATGCATCCACCCACTCACTTGACTCACATTGATCCCACTGACACTGAATACAACTCTAACAAAAAAAATCCAACTCTTGTGTCCAAATGGTCCATGTGCTTACATCTAAACTTTGAAATGAATGCATCTTTGAAGAATCTTTGATTGTATGACAATCCAATCTGCCTCCCACTGTACCCTCCTCAACCAACCAAAAGAATTTTCACACTATTGAATCTAGTGTCCCTCCCTATGAAAATGTTGAACTACACCAATCAACTTTAGAACATGCATCACTGAATTTTGCTCCTGAAATCTTCAATTTCTCCTTAACTATATCTCTCTTTACACATGCTCCCCTTTCCCATGCCCAGCTTCAAAAAATTCCAAATATGAGGTACACCCCTCTCTAGATGCATTCTACTCAACCAATGAAACATATGAGCATTCTTGAATTGATCAGTGTAGTTATCTGACCAAATGAGATGTCGACCCACTGCTATATCATGCTCCTACAAGAACTCAAAAAAAATATTGAAACAGTGTTGGACATACTCAAACGAGTGAGATATATCATCACTCATATAAAAATGATAAACTCTGATTATCTTTTGATCATCTTTTGTACTATCAGTTGCATGTCTATATGTTATGTGGACACAAATAGCAATCTGAATGGAATTGTAATACTGATATTGTACCTCATTTTGTGGTTGCAATGTGTAGTTTTTTGCAAAATCAACCATTGATATAATAGTTTCAATTGGAAAAGAGTCCTTACACATCCTGAATTGTTGATCCAACCACTGAGACCTATGGCTATGCCTTGCATAATTGTAGAAAATATTGTCCTTAAAATATGAAATAAAATTAGCAACATTGCATTCTGTTGTAACCAACTCGCATCTAGAACCTTCACCTCCACTGTGCAAGGTATATTTGACTATCTCATATCTCTTTTTCTCAACAAGATTCTTTCCAAATTCATGTTCAGAACCCTCATGAAAACATTGAAAAAACTCTTACAAGCCACCACATTGTGAGCAGTTCACATTTAAACAATCATTTCTATAGAAAAGGAAACCATCATCTCTAGAACATAAAAATAGATCTAGCAAGTCCCTTGATGATTTCAGAAGATGCATTGCACCACACTCCTGCAACATTTCGTTAGTATGTAAAGTAGAACAGATATAGCATAATAGTTCATGGTAGATTGAAAACTCCACATGATATTTGCAAAAAGTATTACGAATTTCAAGAGGAACACAATAAAATGGCTTCAAACCTTCAAAAGTCCTTTGTGAGATTTCAATATTTGGATGTGTTTCAATAAAAAATTTGAACAACATTGTTTGGCTTGATTCCAAGAAATGTTTAGGATACGGTGTACAGTCTCGATTACCAATTCTTAACTTTAAAACATCGTTTGCATTGGGTGATACTCTAGAGTTATCATGCCAAAATTGCTAAATCACCTGCTTTACATTATTGGTTAGCTTCTTATCAACACATGGAAGCCTCCTGAAAAAATCCCATGTATCATTTTGAAGAGGATCATCTATTCTTTCTCTTCTTGTAAGTGCTCTATCCAAAGTCTTACAATTTATTCCAAAATCAATACAAGTTTGTCTCATAAAGTGAGCCTTTTTCAATTGATGGCTTACTAGGGTGTCTATAATGACTCTTCGAGCAACTCTCTTATCCTTTTCCTTGTTATTTTTTCTAATAGACTTGAGAACATTAAAAATATTTTTGACAATAATAAAAAAAAATTGTCTTCTTGTTCACACGAATCTTCAATTTGGCTAGCAAAGGCCTCATATTTTGTATATTTGGCAATTGTAATTTGTTTTTGCATTACTCGGTCAATGTCTTATTGCTAAAATATTGATTGAAAATTTGCGTAGCCCACAACCGAACGGTCTATGTTGACCTCTTTCCTTCAAAATTGTTTATAATGTTCTCATCAATTTCAAGTAACCATTTAGGGGTTCTTGAAGGTCTTGAATTTGGAATATGTCTTTCTTCCACACAAGGTTCTTCATTTCTCATGTAATCTGGTGAAACATAATTTACACTTGGTTCAATATTATGTTCAACATCTTCAATTCCAACATTTTCACCTTGAACATTTTCAATATCAATTCCAATAATTTCATTTCCAATTTCAATATCATGTTCAACATCTTCAATTCCAACATTTTCAATATCAATTTCAACATTTTCATTCCCAATTTCAATATCATGTTCAACATTTTTACCTTGAACATATTCAATTTCCTCTTCACTTGAAAAAACAAAGGGTTTAGGTTCACCAATATTTGATGTACCTTGTCTTCTCTTCCTATGACCTTCTCTATCTCTTTTTTTATGTACTTCAATTTGTTCTTTTGTAAGCTTTCTCTTACATTTTTGCTTCCAACAACTATTGCTCCCCATTATACCTCCAAAAATATATTAATAAAATGATTGCTTATGAAAAATTTGAGTAGAAGATGCTCCAAAAAGTTGATCTTTGTCTCTTCCTGTATGAAATCACACTTTTTTTGCCTGCAAATAGAATGTAGGGTCCGTTGGGATTCCCAAAACAACCCACTTGGGGTTTTTCTATGGCCCACAAATCCGATATCAGAAAAAATCCAATATCTGATTTGAAAAACATTTTAAAATGTATTGTAACAATAAGATTTTGGTGTTATAAATTGGATATCCGATTTTTGCACACATAGACCCAATAGTAATTAGGAGGTAGAAGGTGGGCGAGAGAGAGAGAGGGGGAGGGAGAGAGAGAGAGAGAGAGAGGGGGGGAGAGAGAATTAGGATGGGGAAGGGAGAGGGTAAGAGGGAAAAGAAGGGGAGAGGGGGAGAGAGAGAGGGGTTGAGGGATTAGGGTTTAGGATTAAGGGTTAAGGGTTGTTTTAGGGTTAGGGTTAAGGGTAGAGGAGATATAGAGGGAGGAGTGAGAGATAGAGGGAGTGCATGAGAGAGAGAGAGAGGGAGACTTGAGAGAGAGATAGAGGGAGGCTTGAGAGAGAGAGGGGGGGAGGGAGTGGGAGAGATATAAAGGAAGGGATGGTTAAGGGTAGAGGGTAGAGGGTTTAAGTGTTAAGGGTTTAGGGTTTACGTTTAAGGTTAAGGGTAGAGGGGAGAGAGATAGAGGGAGTGGGTGAGAGAGAGACCTAAGAGAGGGAGAGGGGGCATGAGAGAGACACTTGAGAGAGATAGAGGGTAGAGGGTTTACTTTAGGTTTAAGGGTTAAGGGTTAGGGGTATAGGGTTAAGAGGAGGGAGAGATAGTAGAGGGAGTGAGGTGAGAGAGAATTGAGAGATAGAGGGGAGGAGAGAACGAGAGAGAGAGAGAGAGTGAGGTAGATTTTAAGGGTTGTTGGTGTAGAGGGGAGAGACAGGAGCCGGAAAGAGAGGAGGGAGGGAGGGAGAGAGATAGAGGGGCAGAGGGAGAGAGGAGCACGAGTAGACCTGAGAGAGAGAGGGAGAGGGGGTAGGAGGAATTGAGAGAGAAATATTGAGAGAGATAGAGGTATAGTTGGATGTAGAGGGTGAGGGTTTAATGGTTTAGGTTTACAGTTAACGTCGGTGGTTTATAGTTAAGGTAGTGATCTCAAGAGGAGGAGTGAGGGAGAGAGAGAGAGAGACTCTGAGAGAGGAGAGAGGGCAGGAGGAGAGACTTGAGAGAGAGAGTAGAGGGTAGAGGATTTAAGGGTTAAGGGTTTAGGGTTTAGGGTTAAGGGTAGAGGGAAGAGAGATAGAGGGAGTCAATGAAAGAGAGGGAGGGAGGGAGTGGGAGAGAGATAGAGGGTAGAGGGTTAAGGGTAGAGGGGAGAGAGATAGGAATGATTGAGTGAGAAACATGAGAGAGAGATAGAGTGGGAGAGAGATAGAGGGTATAGGGTTGATGGTAGACGGTAGAGGGTTATAAGGGTTTAGAGTTTAAGGGTTAAGAGTTTAGGGTTTAGGGTTAAGGGTAGAGGGGAGAGAGATATAGGGAGAGAATGAGAGAGAGAGAGAGGGGTGGTTAAGGGTAGAGGGTTTAAGGGTTTATGGTTTAAGAGTTAAGGTTAGAGGGGAAAGAGATAGAGGGAGTGACTAAGAGAGAGAGAGAATTAAGAGAGGGAGATGGCATAGGAGGGAGAGATTTGAGAGAGAGAGAGAGAGGGGGAGTGGGAGAGAGATAGAGGGTAGATAGGGTTAATGGTAGAGGGTGGAGGGTTTAAGGTTTAAGGGTTTATGGTTTAGGGTTAAGGGTAGAGGGAGAGATATAGAGGAAGTGAGTGAGAGAGAGAGAGACCTAAGAGAGGGAGAGGGGGTATGAGGGAGAGACTTGAGAGAGAGAGAGAGTAGAGGGTAGAGGGTTTAAGGGTTAAGGGTTTAGGGTTTAGGGTTTACGGTAGAGGGGAGAGAGATAGAGGGAGTTAGTGAAAGAGAGGGAAATAGATAATATTTAAATATTTTATATATTAGTAATATATATATATATATATATATATATAATATTTATACATTAACTAAAATATAGAAATAATATTTAAATATTATACATAATTCTTTAAGAGATTATCATATATTGTATATTATATATTAAATTATAAACTGTATTGTATATTCTAAACTAGATATATTAAAATAAACTATACACTATTTATTGCATTTTTTAAATCATATATTATAAACTATATTATTACATTTTTTAAAATCATATGTAAAATATATTGAATATCTGATTAGATCGGATATTCGATTTAATCGGATATCTGATATTTCTAACACAAACCTTACTGCCTAGGGGTTAGCCTTGGGCTTGCTTTGGAATTTGGCTAGGACATGCCAATCCTAAGAAGTCAACACAAAAAACGTGTTTAACAACTTACCTTGCTTTTCTAGAATTCGACCATGTGGCTGACGACTTTTTTTTTACCCAAAATTGATGAAACAAAAAGGGTTTCTAAAGGATATTTTTAGCTTTCCATGTGGATCTTGGATGTGAAATGATGCTTGTAAATAGATCCTCAATGCAACAATAACTTCTTTAGCTCAACACAGATGAATGCATTAAACCCTTGGCATGATGACATGATCTTGAATCGCTACAATAAACTTTGAAAATATGCCTTGAAACCCCTTATGAAATGCTATTAAGTTTCTAAACTACTAGATTTATTTTACTACTAGACTAGACTAGGAGAAACAATGTGAAATAACCCCTTATTTATACTAAATTAGGAGATTAACCCCGAAATTCAAAGAACTAAGGCCAACACCAAATATGGAAAAGATAATTAAATTCCTTCCAGAATGAAATTCAAAAATAGGGTCCTCATTAAGGGAGGACCCATTTGCCACCTTCAGTGAATGGGCCCTGGCTAAGTTTCCAAGACCAAGCTTCGAGGGACTAAAAGAAGGCCAAAAACCCATTCTAGATCAACTAAGAATGGGGGGCCCTGTTAAGGAAGGACCCATTTGCCATCAAGGGAAAATGGGTCCTGGATCAACTTACCAGGACCAAACTTTTTCCAATGAAATAATTTGTTATTCAATTTATGATTGTCGAGATAGATCTTCAGGAGGTTTTAAAATTAAGTCCTAAATAGGGGGTTAATAACTCCAATTAACCACACTTAATTAAAATCACCTAGATAAGTGTGAAAGTTCCTTAAAACACTTTACAACACTTAAACAAGGTACACATTATGTAAATTTTTATTGAAAAGGAGCCCATTAGGCTTAGTTAAGCAAATAAGTCCTAGAAAAGTGTGAAAGATTGTTATAACACTTTACAAAACCCTTGCAAAGGACCAATTAAAGCATGTTTTAGTTAAATAAAGGTCCTAGAATAGTGTGAATGTGCAAAACACATTACAACACCACTACAAGACACCGTTAGTTTAGCTTTAATGTCAATTACCCAAGCAAGGAAGGAAAATGCATCTTTTTTCGTTACAATTTTCCCCCACTTTAGTGAGAGGATGACCCTATGTCAAACTCACACTAAAGTAGACATACAAGACACTTAAGTATGCAACAATAACAAAGATACATGATTATACCTTGTCAAAGGCCAAGAAAAATAAACAAAAACAAAGGATCAAGCACAACCAATTCAATGCGATGTGAGACAGTGGTTGTTTGTTCATAACATTTGCTGCTCACTCTGGGGTAGTGGAACTTCACTCTTTCCACTGGGTGAGTTTTCCCAAAATATGCTCACTTTGGGGTAGTGGAACCTCAGTCTATCCACTAGGTGAGTTATCCCGATAAGGTGGAAAATGAGAGAATCATATTAGCCTCCCATACCATATCGGAGTTATCCTCTTGACAACTTCGATAAGGCACCACAATGTAAATTCTTTTTGTAAATGCTTTTGAATATCATGTAAAAAAATTGTTAAGGGGGATTTCACTTTGTTCATGTAACAATCTTCCTCTTAGGGAGCATTGTGCCTAATGTCTCAAAGAGAGGACAAGTCAAAAGTTTCAGATCATCACCCATGGGATGCCTCGTTCACATCATGCCATTATAGTAGATCATACACTCTTGGACGACATCAAACCCAATGACACCACCAAGAAGAGGACACATTGTAGACACATAAAATTGACCTAGACCTACAAATTTTATTTTTCTCCATATTTCTTCTCGATGTGTAATTAAAATATTTAAATTACGTCCTATAGTCCAAATTCAACTATTAATTAAATAATTGATTAATTCATATCGTTTATTCCTCCCGACTATTTAAATAAATAAATTACATTTATTTTATTTAAATATGTCGCTAATTTCTTATGTCTCTCTATAATTAAATAAATTCATAAATTTATTTAATTATTATTTGCCCACTACTTCATCATGATTATTTAAATAAATAAACTTTATTTATTTATTTAAATGCGTCATTAATTCCTTATGTCTTCTTATAATTAAATAAATTCCTATTATTTATTTTTAATTATTTTCCACCTTGTCCATTTTCTCCATAATTAAATAATAATTATTAATTATCTAATTATCTTATTGAATTTTCTTCTAATTTTAAATAAAAGCCATGTATTTAAATTCTCCACTTTCTATTTTCCCACCAAGTAAATAATTTGAAATAATTATTTACTATCACATGACCCCACCACTCTTGAATTAAATTAATTTTTAATTCAAAAGGTCAACATCACCTCTTGAATCAAATAATTTTAAATTCTTATTTGATTCTCGAGTAGCTTTGTTTTCCGTGCCCAATATCTTCTTGTCACATGCATTCTTGACCTTTGGTTTGATTTTCCTAAAATCAAATCTCATCCCTTCATTTCAAACTTTTCCCTAACCCTAATTTCTAGATGTCACATACAATTTCAGCCTTTGATCTTAGGGCTTTGTCACTTTCAATCCTGGCCATTTATCCAAAATTAACTTTTCTATAAGAAGGCATTGTCAACCTCATTTGGAAACCTCTTGACTTCATGCTCATACACTTCATGCTTCAAACTTTAGGCTTGCATACTTCATACTTGCAATTGTTGAGTACAATCCTTCAATATTTGCTTAGGTCTTTGTCATAGGTCATAGTTGCTCACAAAAATCTGAGGGAAACTATCATTTTACAGAAAATGGAGAGGGGAAATGAAGGTTAATCATGGAGGGCATGAAGGTTGTTTGGTGAAATTCTTCCTTTCTTTTATGCTATTTTCCTCCTTTGTGCTTCATTGTTTAGCTAGGGTTTGTTTTATGCATTTTATTTCATGCTAACCTAGATTTTTACCTTAGTTACATTGGTGAACCCAATGCAAAGAACACATTTTTTAGATTTTGTATGACCTTTTTGGCAATTTTTTGTAGGTATAGGTACGAAATGCCACAAAAAAAAAATTGAGCCACATTTGATGCGTCACAACACATATGTGTTCAAGAACGACACATTCACAAAACCAAGATGCATTTGATCTTTGCAGAGACGCATTTGTTGTGTTGTAGCACATTTGATAGCCCAAACGACACATCTATGATTGATCCGCATTTGATAGACAAAAAGACGCATCTACCTGTTGCAGGTTTACTCTAAGTTTTTGGCAACATTTTCCAGTTTTCTCTTTTTAGTTTTAGTAGGTTAGGGCTTTTTGGTTACTGATCTTTTGTTGGCAGCATGTGGCAAGCTAGAAGGAAATACTAACCCTTGTTTTGTTGTTGATTTTACAAATCTTTTTAAATTCTAAAGCAACAAACAAACAACCAACCACAATTACAACTTGCATATCACACTTCATGGTTTAAAATGAACTGCATTCACACTCATGGGATTAAAATGAACACAAATTGCATCTAGAATCATCAAGGTTAAAAATTTACTTGCATTCTCATAGCATTGGCTTAAAAAGAACTTTGCTTGTCTCATAATAAGTTGGGTTAAAATGAATAAGTGTTTGAAGTGTTTTGTGGTGTAGTGATAACTCCTTAGTGTGTATGCACTTCTCTTGTGCCTTGCTGCAATCCCGAGAATCAAAAACACTTAGGGGTTGTTCCTTTTCCACCCACATATTTTGATTTGGGCATTAAAATGAACAATCTTGTGAGAGTGGAATGAAATATTTGTTTTATTTTGGCTTTTGTTTAATCCTGAGTTAATAGTAAGAGTATCATCTCCCCTTGCAAACTTGTGCGATCCTGGGTGTAAGAGAAATTATTATTAACTCTAGGTGGGCCTGCCTTGGTGGGAAAAAGTACTCACCCCAAGGTGACTCAAACTGGAAACAATCTAAAGCCAAGCTACTCTCGACCGGCATATAAATGTGAATGCTACTGGAAAAATTAGCATTACAAGTGCGGATGTGTCACACAGACAAGTGATTCCCTTAGTACCCGCGTGGAGCATAAAAATTGATAGAGCGTAACCTCTGTAGGTTGGGAAACCTCCTTATTGAAGCTAATCTTTCCTCATGTGTGGCCACCTAAACGGGTTCCCTAACTAAAAACCATTTGTGTAGTGGCCAAAATCCTTTTCTATTTGCTGGTGCAGGAACAGTCATTCCCAAGCCGTCCCGCATACTCGTGGTTCTTAGTATAGATGAAGAGTTTGTCATGGGAGAGTCATGAGAACTCAAAGCTTGGTTGACCCAAAGAAGTGAGTGTCGTGGAGGGGAGCCAGTGTGGCCAAGCTTCTAAGTCATCATCAAAGAATAAGTGTGGCCGGTTAATCCAAGTGGGAATCCGATGAATATAGTCCTTTCCATCCATATGATTTATGCTTGTCTTCAATGTGCTTGTCTCCAACAATTCAAGACAAAATCTTGTGTTTTCCAAATGTTTTTTGACTCAATGAACACATAAAACACCATTTACAAATCTAGAAAATCACAATCAAACTAAAACAACTTCACAATCTATCAAAATTGTAAGAAAACCAGACCTTGTTTAAATTGCAATGCAACTGAGACTCTGTAACACACATATGATTGTACTGAAACACATCTGATACATAAAACAATGCATCTGACTTAGTGAACTGCATTCATTATCTGAAACAATGCATCTGATAATACTACAACACATTCGTTTTCTGAAACAATGCATTTTTACTCTGCAACACAATTGTTATTTGAAACACCGCATCTGCCTATCACTTAGGAAAACAATGGTTAGCATCCTAGTCCAAAACCAAACATTTTGTATCTATGTCAAAACATCTTTTTTCAGTAGCCTCTATACAAAAACCATAAAAATATTTGCTCAAATTGTCCATCTTTACACCTTTTAGTTGGCATTTAGCTTTTACCATAGGTTTACCATTACAAAATTCGTGTTGCATCGTAGGCTCCACAATCATTTTCAGAATAGAAAAACTCTTAGGTCTTCATTTTGTAGAATTTTGAATAGGAAAACTTCCCATACTTTGTGAAACCATTGCCTTCAAAAGTAGATTGTCATTGGACCAAGTCAAAAATCACTCCTTCAGTATTTGTCATTTTATGTGAGATATTTCTAGCTCATTAGTCTAGTTTGGGAAACTCGCTTTGTCACTTTATCATTTCACTTGGTCTTACAAAAATTCCTTTGACAATCAAAATTGAAACATTGGCCAAACTTTGGATGGTTAGTCAACCTCTCCTAAAAATATCCCAAAGTTGATTGCACTTTAGAGTTTTCTTGTACCTTGCATTTGCATTATCATAACATACCCCAAAATACTTTAGTCTTCCATCATCTATTATTCCTTTTAGTTCTCACTATCACTTTTCATTAGATGTTCTCTTTAGACAACATTGTCACCTTGCATCATACATTATTGCACTTCTTATTCTAAAAGACCAAACATATAGTTGCATTAGCATTGTCTCCTTATAACAACAAAATACAAAAAAAAACATAGATTTAGTGTCATATCATCCTCATACATAGACTTGGTTGTTATTCACATTATCCCTCCTTTATTTGAGAAAATATTAAATGGTTGAAACCAGACTACAAAGAAAGAGAAGAGAAATGAATCCCTTTGGACAAGAAAATAATCCTTACAACTATCCTAGTGGCATGAAATTAAACACCGACATGGGGAAAAATTTCATCAATCCTTTAAGTGACATGAACATTGTATCTTCATATGCAACAATTCCTTTGAACAATTCATACATAGATACGAAAATGGACAAGTGGTCATGGAAGACATAGAGGCTATTTCCCAAAACCTCGAAGTGGCTTCCTTTGTAGAAGAATTTCTCTTACAAGATTCAGAACACTATTTAGCCATGCTTCTACACCAAGGAGCTAAATTTCCACGAGGATTCAATATTAATACCTTGAGAGAAGCATCACTCGACCATGGCACACAAAATAGGCAACGTCATTCAACGCCGCCACATAGTGCTAGCAATGCCACAAACACAATCAACAATACCTCCATTGGAACAACTCAAAATTCCACAAACACAATCAACACTACCTCCATTAGCGTAACAACTCAAAACAAAACCAATACAGTCAACACAATATCCACTTTGATGACATAAACCACAGCACAAACCATATCACAATCAATGCCACAAATATCGACAATTGTGTCACAAACTATTGGGGCTACATTTGGGTCCTCATCCAATGTTATGTGGAAAACCTCATCAAACCTTTTATTTGGGTCCTCATCCAATGCTATGGGGACAACCTCATCAAACCCTTTTGGAAGAAACAAAAGACAAATTACTATTCAAGGACCTCAACCCAACGTCAATACCTTGTCACAAGGCACAAAAGTCAATACCAACACTAGTGTTCCCCAAAGGAAAAACATAAATTTTCTAAATGGTCATATTTATCAATTTGGGTAAGGAAACCAAGTGTCACAACACATGAATCCACTCGGTCATAAAAATGTTAATGGGCCACAAATTCCTCTAATACAATTTAAAACGCTGTTGGAACACATATTCCCACATACACATCCCATTTTCATACACAACAAAAAAATCCCACTCATAATGCTCAATACCAACAAATTCCAACTCAAAATGCGCAATATGTTGAATATCAATACATTTCAAACCAAAACATACCATCAAAACAAATGGGAACCCATGGGATACAAATTATTAGCATGTGTGATGCCACTAATAATCCTATAGTAGACACACTAAAGACCCAACTTGTTGCCTTACAAAAACAAGTGGAGTCCAAATGAAGTTATCAAACAAGAAGACCCACACATCTTTTGATTTATGTCCATATCCATTCGACACAAGCTTACACATGCCACCATTCCCTCCAGGATATGTGGTGCCAAATTTCTCTAAATACAAAGGAAAGACTAATCCCATTGAACATATAAGAGAATTCATGACTAATTGTGTAGTTGTTGCATACAAACACACTTATTTGATGAGACTCTTTCCTAGAAGTCTTGTAGGTCATGCACTTGATTGGTTTGCACTCTTTCCAAAAGTGATAAAATCATGGGATGAACTCGCCAATAAATTTGTGGAAAATTATTCCTACAACATTGACATTGACATTACTATTGCCACATTATGTAAGATCACCCAAGAAGAAATTGGTGAAACATTAATTTTGTTCTTCCAAAGATGGTGAGGTCTAGCTAGTCAATGTCTCATTGGGATACCCGAAAAGGAGAAAGTAAACATGTTTGTCCAAAATCTTGTTGGACCATTGAATTACAACTTACAAGTCCATTGTTGCACTACCTTTACAGACCTTGTTGAAAAGGGAGTTCAACTTGAAAAGGCCCTCATTGCAAAGGGTGAACTTAAATATACCAGCAAGAACATAAACACGGACCCAACTAATGATAAGAATAAATATTGGGTCAAGAACAAACATATTACCAATGATGGCATTGTTGATGCTAAAGTAGTAAATACAACGGGTCCTACAATCACACTTAGAGGATCTCAACTGAAAAATGCTCATTTTGACCACCCCAAAACCTACAATAAATTCTATTCAAAATAATCAAGACCAATGAAAACAATGAAAAACCCAGCAATTTCCCAAAAAATGCACATACACCCCCTTGGGAGAAACAGTTGAAGTTCTCCTTGTAGACACGTAAAATGTACCGATTGACATTGCATGCTTGATCCCGATTACTAACACCATTTCATCCTAAATCATCCCCCTGTCTAACCATTTAATCAAATACCCTTATTTGATTAAATTCATCAATTTTCATCTCTTAATTAAATAAATCATTTATTTGATTAAGTCATTCTCTCTTGCTAGTTAAATCAATCAATCTGATATAATTATCCCTATTTAATTAAATAAATCAATTTTATTTAATTAATTTCTAAAGTCTATCTCATTAAATTAAATAAATTAAAACCTTATTTGATCTAATCTAACACCATTCCCTTTAATTAAATAAATCAAAAGTCTTTATTTAATTAATATCTAAATCACATTTTTCTCATCTTTGATTTAAATCAACCCATAGATCTAAGTAAAATTTGTGACATCATCTAATCCCTCATTAAATTAATTAACCCTTTGATTAATTTAATTCTAATCCATGTCCCATCCTCTAGCTTTTGCCACTTGCACATGAAAATAGATTTAATTCATTTATTAAATCCCTATTTTCTCTCAACATGGGATAATAGAGAACATTCCTTCAAATTTGAATTCAAATCCAAGTGGACTTTGTCCTTCCAACAAGACATTTATTTTATCTCATAAGTCCTTTTTCATTAACCCAAGTGGCCATTACTCCATTTGACTCTTCATCCACCTTGTCATTTCAACATTTTCAAATTTCAAATATATGCATTTATGGGCACATTCATCAAAATGTGCACATCCCTCATCCATCCATCTCTTGACAAGTGGCACCTTGCCATTGGTTGAATGTTAGTCCCACATTGCTCTATTTTGGGAATTTCTCCATCTTATCATTCTATAAATAAGAGGCTTCTTTCCTCATTTCATCATCCACAATTTGAGCAAACTAATTACTATACTCAAATCCATACTCAAGCATAGAAATTCTCATCCATTTCATCAAGTCTTAGCTAGGTTATGTAGGTTTTTCATCATGGAGAACACTTGAATCTTCAACAAAGTGGATCACTCTTCATCACACATCAATCTTGCATCATAGGAGTTGGGAAAGGGCCAATTTTCACATCAAATTGGCACCAATTCCCCCATAAGATCAAGAGTTTGCATTGTGTTTTAATAGGATCTAATCTATCTTATTGTTTTTTGTAGTGTTCTTGCTTTCATTCCTATTTGAGCATTGTTGAATGGATTTTATGGGGAACTTAGATTATAACTTGCATTTCAATCTTCTAATGTGTGTGTTTGTTGTGTTTTGCAGGTGCTAAGATCTTGGTTCCACATTTTGGCTCTAGAAGGAGGGCTTGATCTCATTTTCCAATCACATTTTTTCATCAAATTTTGTGTTTTTTCTCTTTGTTTTTGTGTCTATAGGGAACTCCACCACCTGCAGACCAGCGTCGCAGTTCAGAACCGCTGGAATCCCAACGTCCCTATATAGCCCTGCTTCAAATTTCAAACTATGACGCTTTAGTGTTCCCGCCCAAAATTCAAAATCTCAAACTGCATTGCTGGGTCTATTCTCACATGCTGGAAATTTCAAATTCCAAACTCCACGATTGGAAAAAAGAGTGATGCAATCATAGTCTTTGTCCTTGCTATAGAATGACGCTGACTGACAAGTGGTGCCATATAGCACCGCCGAATCTTTCAAACAACAATGCCTATGTAGACTCTGTCACTGGAAGGAAGTAAAAAGTGAATTTTAGTTTTTTATGACATGTGCCTTTTTCAATTTTGATCATTTGGGTTATTACTTTCTTTCTTGACTATATTTTGCAGGTTTAATTGGTTTTCTTGTAGGTTGGATTGATCAAAGGTGAAGGAGAAAAGAGGGATGATGATGTCACTATCTCATGATATCAAATGTTTTTAAACACTTTAGTGTTTGTTAAACACTCTTAGAGAATTCAAGATTTCTCTTATAAATTTTCTATCTTTCATGTGCTTAGGTCCTACTAGATTTCTTTTGGCCTCTAAAAAGAACATTTCAATTTCTTGTTACAAAGGGCTAAAATGAACTTTAGGACAAACTCACTAGCTTTGGTTTGAGGATTAACAATTGAACAAGGAAAATTTTCACATTTCCTTTGGTGCTTAAAAAGAAGTCATTATTGCTTTGTGGACTTAAAATGAACAAGTTTTACTTTGTTTTGTAATTCCTTACTCAAAATAATACCATCGAAAAGATGTATGCGCTTCTCTCATGCCTCACGGTGATCTTGAGAATCAAAAGGCCTTTTGGTGATCTTAAGTTGGTTAAAGTAATTTCCTCCACATTTCATTTTGGGACTAAAATTGAACAAAACATCTTCTGAGTGTGAATGGAGGGTATTGCATATATTATTTCTCTTTGTGTTGCAACAAAGATTGATCGAGTTACGAATATTACTTTCTCACTTTTGTTTATCCTAGAGGGCCTGCCTTGGGGAAAAAGTACTCACCCAAGGGAATGACACAACCGGTAACACGCTAAAGCCAAGTGTATTTCCAATTGGCATAAAGTGTGGATATTGGAAAAAAGGCCAATATCATGCAGTTGGTTCCGACGAGAAGGGAAACAATGGTCTCTCGCCTCAATGGATCAATCCCTATGGACGGAAAGTCTAAATTAAAACCCTTGTTGTAGAAAGGCCAAAATACCTATCTATTTATTGGTGTAAGAATGGTCATTCTGAAGCCGCCCCACACTTTTATGATCTTTAGTAGAAATGGAAAGTATGCCATGGGAGTTTCATGGGTATTGATGCTTGGCTGCCCCATATAAGTGAGTGTCGTGGAGGGGAGCCAGTGGGATCAAACATCTAACCATTTGCTAAAGATAAGCTTAGTTGGACTTGTCCAAGTGGGGACTCAACAAATACAGTCTTTCATAGCCATAGGGTTGTACATATTCTTGGTTACAAAAAACTTTCTTGTTCGTAAAAATTTGGAAACAAACATTCAACATTTCCATCAAAACTTCAAACCCTATAGGAGCAAATACAATTGACCAAATTCATGTGTTATTGCTTTCCCTTGGGATTTTATCCATAGAGGTTTCTAAATACTTGGATTTATATCTCAATTTGATTACTAAAGTCAACAATAGGTAACTTTTTCCTTGATTTCATCAAAGTTCCACATAACATACTTTGTGGGATGAGAAGAAGTTGAGACATTAGACATCTAGTTTCAAAATCTAATCAAGAATTGTTTGTGGTAAAAAGAAATCATTGAGCAAAGATAAGAACAATTGAACCCCACACATGTGTCCCCAATGATTTCACACAAAATCAAAATCCAAAAACCAAAAACAAAAGCTCTCAGTCCAAAAGAACATCAAAATCATCTCTCAATGCTATACGAATTCAAACGAAGATTTCTTTTCAAATTTTACATGAAAGCTTCAAGAAACAATCCCGGATTGTACTAATTCTATTATTGTCAAAATCCAAATCTTTTTCGAGAATTTGAACACCTTGTTTACAGTAAAGCATGTTCTTCAAAACTGAGGTCTTGTAAACAAGAGTCCTTTTAGGTTCACATAGGATCAAAATAAAAAATTTCACCCATCTTTCAAAACATCAATCCAAATCATCTCACCATCAACTCTTGAAAATCTTGAAACCATCCTTCATGCTAGGATTTTTGGCACATCAAAATCATTGAAACAGTCCTTAGGGAAAATCAAAATCCTTGAAATCCTTGAATCAAAACATCAAAACATCTTTGGTTAGTTATATGAATATGCATACTTCTTCATGTACTTAGTCAAATCATCCAATCATTTTGTTTAGCTAGGTATATGTAGATTCATCCTTCTCCATATCCTTAGTTGAATTATCATCTTGTTTGGCTAGGTGTGGGTAGATGCATCCTTCTCTCTACACTTAGTCAAATTTATCATCTTGTGAGAAAATCTATCCCATAGATAACATCCAACATCTTGGGATCCATTTGTTCATTATCCAAAATCAAACCAAATCAAGGAAAATCAAAATCCAAATCCAAATCCAAGAAGCCAAAAAATCCCAAAATTCTAGCATCCCCCTTCAAGATTTTTTCAAGGGTTCAATCATCCATATCACCCATCTTTCACACACTTCATCATTTCACCTTTGATCCTTAAAACATCCTAAATCTTCTCTTTTTTACCTAAAGATAGATCAATCCAAAAGAATTAGAGATTCATCTACCACATTCTTGAAAATTGATCCCTATTTTATGGTCCAAACTAGATCCCAACACAAGAAGGACATGGAAGCCAACAAAGAAACATCTACTTCAAGTGACCTAAGTCAAACAAATTCCAAAATGAATCCCATTGGATCAAGCAATCCTCTAACTAACTTTCCTTCATCATCATAAAATCTTCAAGAGGAAGGTGTCCAAGTAGAGGATATCACCAATAATTCCTTCGGGATGACACAAGATGAGATCACCGAGATGGTCCAAAATCCTGAGAATCATAGAATTATCAACATCCTGATGAGACTCAATCCTTCACTATACATGCTTGAATTAACAAAACAAGGGGCTAAACTCCCTTTTGATTTCGACATGAGTACCATTGTGGAACCATCTTTTGATACCATGCCTCCAATGTCATCTACACCTCCAATCCAAAACGTCACTCAAGACATCCCCCAAATTATATCATCAATTGCTCCAGCTTAACCCATTTTTAACAAAGGGAGCACATTTCTTAATGAATTACAAACACATCCCCTCATAAACAATCAAGATTTGGATGCAAACACCATCTTGGGGCAATCCATACCCCAAAATCCATTACATACGTATGTTCCCCTCACTTTTCATGATCCCAATGACCCATCATCATCATCCTTTCATGTAACGCCTCAAACCTCTCTCTCCATAACTTTGTAGGGAGAGGGAGACTTATTTGGATCAGGGGGCATCTTTGACACTACATCACTTCCTCAAAGGAGCATACCACTCACATTTCCACCACTTCCACCATTGCCATCAATGTCCACACCACCTCTCGATTTAGGGCTTCCCCCTTTACCAAACATCAATCAACAAAATCAAATCAACCCACCAAGCATCAATCAAAGCATCATACCAAATCCCCAAATCTTGCCATTGATATCACAACAACAAATGGCAACCACACAAGCAATTGTCACATCATCAACCATCCCCCAAACATCTCAAAAAATGGTCTCACAAGGACCAAGCATATCAATCGTACCATCCACCACTCAAAACCCACTCATCAATACAATGGTGCCTCTCAGCACCACAACAAGCACCATTCCAAATCCACCTCCACCACCATCACCACCAAATTCAAACACATCGAACCAATATAACATTTCATTACAAGATGCTCAATAGGTTACCTATCAAAAGGTACTTCAGCAAATCCAAAACTAACAAGCTGCACAACTAGCCTCTCAACAAGCAAAAACACAATTAGTTACACAACAAGCCACTCAAGCAACACAATCAGTGCAACTTGCTCAAGCTGCACATCAAACACAACAAGCACAACAAGCACAACAGGCTACACAAGCCCAATCCTTATTGCAACAACAAGGAGAAGAAGAAGCCACCCAAGCTACACAAGTGCAAGCGCAAGCACAAGCTCAAGCTCAAGTCCAAGCACAAGATCAAGCCCAAGCCCAAGCCCAAGCCCAAGCCCAAGCGTGAGCACAAGCTCAAGCTCAAGTGCAAGTACAAGCTCAAGCCGAATACCAAGCTCAACAGGCATAGGAAAAAGCACAATATCTCTCACAACAACAAGCAGTCCAACAACAAGCATATCAACAAGTGATAAAACAATACCAAGAGTAGCAAGAAGCAACCCAACTAGCAGCCCAACACCAAGCATTATTGGTGCAACAAAAATAACAAGCATTACTAGCACAATAGCAACAGGTCCAACAAAAAGCGTTGTTGGTACAACAACAATTGCAAGCATATTGGGAACAACAGAATGTGCAAGCACCATCCATCAACACAACAATCAATCCACCTATCCCGCCAACAAATGAACCACCACAGAACACCTTCATCCCACCCCCTAATCCACAGAAAAATGTAGCAATGCAAATCAAGTTACTCTCACAACAAGTACTTGATCTACAATCAAGGAGAATCATAAAAACACCCAACAACTTATGTCCTTACCCATTCGATAGGAGTCTTATAATGAAACCATTACCAAAGGGATTTGAGATCCCCAAATTCGATAAATATTGTGGGATGGGAAACCCTGAAGATCACATTAGGGAATTCCAGGTTCATTGCATGGAAGTCGCATATGACGATACCTATCTGATGTGGCTATTCCCTAGAATTTTGGTTGGCCATGTGATGGAGTGGTTCTCTTGCCTTCCTCCAGGCATCAAAAAGTTCCAAGATATAGTGGATGCATTCATTAAAAAATATGCATTTAATATCGGTATGGATGTCAATCTCAAGGAACTATCAGCTTTGAAATAAGGTAAGAACGAATCATTTGCTTCCTTCTTACAACGATGGCGAACCAAGGCTAATCGGAGCAAATGGGTCATGCCAAAAGAACAACAAGTTTGCACCATTATATCTAATCTCGACGGAGCCTTGGCATTCCATCTTAAAGTGTAAGGTATCACCACATATGACTAGTTGATCTCCAAGGTGCTCAACATTGAACGAGCCCTTATTTCACAATGAGGATCACCTGCATATCCTCAATAGTAGAACAATCATCCATCCACAGTTAAAATGAAAAACCTTGCACATGGGAAAGAAACAAAATTATTACCAATGATGTTGTTTTCGACGCCAAAGTTGTCATCAACGCCCCTCAGTAAAACACACCCACACCCCAACAACAAGCCCAAAACCACCATCAAAACAACCATCAAGTTAACATGGTAACACAACAACCGAACAATCAAGCGATCAACAACGTAAACGATCAAAGGGGACCACCCCAACGAAACAAGAACTCCCCCAAGTGGAAGGACACTACCCTTGGGGAGCCACTCGAGGTCATCATGAAGAAATTAATAAATGAAAACCTCATCAAGCCTCCCACCTATGATAATTACTAGGAACCAGACATGAAACCACCTTGGTACAATGAAAACCAGCTCTGTGACTTTCACAAAATCAAAGGCCATACCACTAACAGTTGCATGAGGTTGAAAAACCTAATCCAAGACCTCATTGATCAAAAAATCATAAATGTGGAACAACTAGTAGGAAATTAGAACCTCAAGATAGACATGAATATGATGCCTAACCATAACAAAGGGAACAATAATAATGACAAAGGAAAAGGAACCTTCAAGAGCATAAAGCATGTGTACGATCATGTCGTCACATCCATGGATGAGTATTGCACCACTATCACCATCAAAGGAACCCATGTTGATTGTGGAGTCACCACAAGAGGCAAGATAATTACCATTGCAGGGTTATCTCAGCCAAATAGAGCACCCACCTCTAACTCAAGATCTATTCCTAGTGGCTACAATGTCCTTGATCAATTGGAAAGAACCCCAACACAAATCTCCATCATGGACTTGCTAAAAATTTCATCCGCCCACAAGAAAATCTTTGAGAAAGCATTGGCTTCATCCACTATCCCCACAGATATTGATGTGGAACAATTCCAAGCTAGGGTCGAAAACATCATTACCCCAAATCTCCTTACGTTCTCTAATCAAGATTTTCCTGATCAACCATCTCACAACCGTCCACTCCATTTAGAGGTCCTAGTGCATAAAAATAAAGTCAAGCGAGTCTTAGTGGATGGAGGTGTAGGTTTGAACATTTGTTCCCTCAAGCTCATTAAGAACCTGAAAATATCAGAGGATTCCATCAAAAAAGGAAAAGGCATCACAATCAAGGCATATGATGATCAAGAAAGAGTGTCCCAGGGCACAATTCAACTCCGTATTCAAGTAGGGATAGCTATCATGGAAACCACCTGTCAGGTCCTAGATGTCAACTTGCCTTATAACATTCTCTTAGGATGTCCATGGATCCATGCAATGCAAGCAGTAGCATCAACCTTCCATCAATGTGTCAAATTCACATATGAAGGCCAAGAGGTCACCATCCATGGAGATCCCGAACCATTCTCTTACTGCAAAAACCTAGAGGAAAAATACTACAAAATTCCTCAAGTGCCTAAAAATGATGAAGGCCCATCAACACCATACATTGATCCAACCACTCTCGCTTCCACTTCTACGACAGAGACACTTGCCACTCTCCCATCCCCACCATCTCTGATATCAAATTCATCATCCAGGACAATGGTTGCAGAAACTATACAATTCCCAAAAATACTTTTGTGGTAGGAGAGTTACCACAATCTCCTAGATCACAAGGACGGCCGCAATCAAATGAAGCCTCCACATCCCAAACATCCCTTGAAGGATATTCCAACTTAAGAAGTTGGGGAGATCTCAGTCAGGAAGTAATAGAGGAGGGCCCATCTCATCTCTTGTACCAAGACAACAGACCGACAACTGATCTACCCATGGATGACAATAGTAAAGGCTTGCAAATGATGCTTGCAATGGGCTATGACAAAAACCAAATAATTGGAAAAAATGACAGTAGACTTTTAATACCCCTTATTCCTAAGACGTGAATGAGAAATCTTGGCCTTAGATATACCCCTCCGAGTATAACCATATGTGGATGAGATCCCCTAGTTAGAGTAGTCAAAGCTCCTCATCAGCCAACACCAGCTGAACTTCGCTTACCCATGTCTACCGATTGAGTCATAGAAAATTTTACATTTGATATAATTGACATCTGTAGTAGTAGCAATGATGATGAAGATACCATAACTAATCTACCAATTCTTTTTGATAATTCCTCACTCCTTATGATCAACACCCTATCCTATGAGTTTCAAAACCAATCCCATGAGATAAAGCTAGTCTACCCTCAACTCATCAATCATGACCAACGAGGACCACCAATTATTGACACATTCAAAAATGATGAGGCATTCTCAGAATTCATGGGACTTTGAGACACGATACCATGTGGGGATCATAAAGCAGGATTTGAAATCATTCGAGACACACAGGATTATTACGGGGAGACGATTGAGTCCGTCACAAAAGTGAAAATATGAGAATAATCTCAAGGTCCTTGAGTGAAAACCACATTATGGCACTCTCTGATCCTAAAATAGTAAAAAGAAAGGACATATCCAATGGTGAAAACCTCTATGAGGTGCTTGTGGATAAAGGATTCAATCTTCCCCTCAATGCTCTACACCGAGAAAAATTAGCAGTTCTGGCAAAAAAGTGCAACCTAGTCAACCTGGGAACAAAAGAAACTCCACACATCACATTCTATATTGAATAACTAATGATAGAGGAACAAGAACTCTTGGCTACTTTCCTAAGGGAAAGAAAGGTAAATTTTTCATGGAGCTATGCTGACATGCCTGGATTGGATCTGGAGATCGTGGTCCGTCATCTAGCAGTATATCCTGAAGCTAAGCTTGTCAGATAGAAACTGAGAAAGATGCATCCCCAAATAGCCTTGTTAGTCAAGATCAAATTGAAAAAGCTACTTGATGCAGGATTCATAAGACCAATTGACTATCCTGAGTGGGTATCAAACTTGGTTCCTATTTCAAAACTTGATGGGGGCATCCGCATCTGCATAGATTTCAGAGACCTAAACAAAGCATGTATAAAAGATGATTTTTCGTTGCCTAACATTGACATGATTGTAGACATGACAGTGGGAAATGAAATGCTTTCTCTGATGGATGGTTTCTTTGGGTACAACCAAATAATGATTTCCAAAGAGGACCAACACAAAACGACCTTCACTTGTCCATGGGGGACCTACTACTGGAACATGATGCCATTTGACCTAAAGAATGTTGGGGCCACCTACCAAAGAGCCATGACGTTAATCTTTCATGACATGATCCAAAAAATTGTCAAATATTACATTGATGACATACTAGCACAATCCAAAAAGAGGAGAGATCACATAGCAACCTTGAGTGCTATTTTCGATAGGCTGGAGGAATACAAGGTCTATTTAAATCCAAAGAAATGCATCTTCAGTGTACAATTAGGAAAGCTATTGGGATACATAGTGTCAATGAGGGGTATTGAAATAGATCCCACCAAGGTAAAAGCAATCCTTGAGATAGAAGCACCCAAAACATTGAAAACTTTGAGACATCTCCAAGGCAGGCTTCATTCCATCCGCAAATTCATAGCACAACTGGCAGATAAACAAAACCCATATTCTCACCTACTTCACAAGGGAGTAGCATACAAATGGGATGAAAAGTGTGAGGAAGCCTTCAACAAAATCAAATAATATCTACTCACACCTCTGGTTCTCATGCCACCAATCCCAAGAAAGCCACTAATCCTCTATGTCTTAGAAACAATAGTAGCCCTCAGTGCTCTCCTAGCTCAACATGATGAAAATGGGACAAAGAGGGCCATCTATTACATCATCCACACAATGGTTGGGCATGAGTTAAACTACTCATTCATCAAAAAATCTTGTCTAGCAGTAGTGTTTGCTTCACATAAATTCAAAAACCACATGTTGGCACACAAAATTAAACTCATTGCCAAGATCGATCCCCTAAAGTACCTACTATCAAAGGCAATGATCACAAGAAGGATAGCTAAGTGGGTCATGATTCTATCAGAGTACGACATTGAATACATAGAGCAGAAAGTAATCAAAGGCTAGGTCATCATAGATCAGCTCGCAGAAGCACCCATCTATTCAAAGAATCCACTCATATCAGAGTTTCTGGATGAATCCATCTTCAATCTCAGCATAGCCGACCACTGGAAACTCTACTTTGATGGTTCCTACATGCAACATGGATCAGGAGCGGGTGTCTTCTTCATCACCCCACATGGGGACTGTATACCTAGATCCTACAAATTGGCATTCCCCTGCACTAATAACATTGTAGAATACAAGGCTTTAACCATAGGTCTCAGAATAGCAGTGCAGTGGCACATCATGGGCCTCAAAGTATATGGAGACTCAGTTGATAATAAATTAAGTGAATGACGAATACCAAACAAAGGATGATAAGCTGACTCCATACAAAAAGTTGGTGGAGACCCCCAAAGAATCATTCATTGATATCACATTTGAGTAGATTCTCATAGCAAACAACAGAGCAGCAAACACCATGGCAACAATTGGATCCCTACTGGACATCCCTTGCAACGTCT
>VDFB02335385.1:57325-68055 GCA_007258455.2 Sequoia sempervirens
CAACCTACCTATTTGAGGCATCTAACAAGATTATTCTGACCTCTTTGGACAGTCCAAAACTCCCTTAAAGCTTGGCAAGCAACTAAATACACATTTCCCTCTTTAACCCCCTTAAACCCTTGTAATAGTGAGAAACTAGTTTTTGTCCAATTACTCCATAATTTTCAAAAACACCAAATGAAAACATGACTAATTCAAACACCCATATCCAAGTTACACAACATATATGAGAAACAACATAGCATCCTTTGGACCAGCGTTGACTTCCTATACATCACCCTTGAACAGGCTACTCAATTAGCCCAAAAATGCAAAGCAACATACCTTCAAACACCACACATACCCCTAAAACCTTGGGGAAAAAAATAAATTGCCAAGAAAACAAATATTATACAATTTTATTCCATTTGTACGGACCTATAACCGTCAAATCAAAAAACCCCTATTTTTAGTGTAATTCTTGAGGGTTTATTGGATGTAGCACTTCCACAACCTTTCAGACTTTTCCACCACCTTAGAAACCTTTATTTAGGCCCCAATATGCTTATAAAACAAAGAAACTTCTGTTATCTCAAATATTTTTGCAAACCCTAGGGTAAAAACTCTATTTTCAAGTTAAAAAACCACCATTTTTGGACCTTTAACTCTTCATTTTATTTCAAAACCCAATTCTCCATGCCTTGAACTCTTGAAATAACATCAATACATGTAATAACGTTTCTAAATAAAAAATTTATACAAAGCAATGGGAAGATAAAACCATGTAAGTGGTTTCCCCAAACTAATTGCCACCAAAACCATTCTTGATAGTTTAAAACCACGAACCACCCCAAAGTGTAATTATGATAGCACTCAAGATAGCCATCCACCATGAACATATCAACTAAGTAGGAACCCATAACATTATGGAAATATGATCCACTTCTCCCAAAGTAACTCCCAAGCATTACATGTGAGAGATGGTCAATTTCATTGATGGAAATGATTGTGTGAATCCCATTGATGACCTTCTTTATTCAATGCCATTACAACAATATCCAAAGCATTCCAAAGAATAATAGTGAAAACAATATTTCCCTCAACACCTCATGATCATTCAAGTACTCATTCTAACAATACAAGAGATTTACACTTCAAATTGCAAGTGAATATAATTTACTATATCTTAACATAAAAAATGCAAAACCTAATAGAAAAATGTATCAATGAGGTACAAGGATGTATAAAATCCAATCAATCAAACAAAATCAACCTAACATAATTAAGGGTTGATAGGGGTATTGGATAATTAAGGGATGATAAGGGTATGGATGTTTATCTTTGCATCTACTCTTGAATATCTAGGGACTTGGTGGTATTTAGAAATTTGTTACTCATTTTTATTGCATTGAATCAAAATGTCTCACTATTAATTGCTCTAATGCTACAAGATAAATTAATGTTTTCATGATTATAATGAATATATTTTATGTTATTAATGCTAGCATATATCATCAAATTATGCCAAACATGTGTTTAGTCAACTCAAAGTGGGTGAATGACACCACTTAGCAAAAAGTTTGAATTTTGAATTTTAAAATGAAAGGGAGTAGGTTTGTGACTATGAGGTCACACTTGTGAATTAAAGAATTGCGTTTGAGGAGAAAAATTTGCAAGCCACTATAACTTATTATATATAAATGGGAAATATTACAAAACTTGGTTCAAACGAGCATACTGATAGGAAAGAACCAGGAAGAAAACCTTCGATTGTAGCTTGATTAAGTACAAAAATAGACCCCTTTACAAAACGTATGAGTTTCCAAAATACAAGCCCCTTTACATTTTAAACATGTCCTTTATACAATGCCATACATTTGACCCATATTTCAAAAAACATCACTGGGTATAGATTATGCCCATACACAATTATGACCATTTTACATTGTTTCCAATTTGAGAATTAAAATTTTACAAAATTTTCCTATTAGAGGCATTCAGGGCACAGTCTTCAACAATAGTAGTATGTTCATGTTCTGCACTGACAAGCACCTATACAAACCATCAAGGTAGCTTAGAATAACCAATCTATATTATTCTAAATGACCAAATATGATGAGATGGTAATGCAAACTATAAAAGATGCTTAGAATAACCAATCTATATTGTTGTAATATGTTGCATAACTCTCTGAAAGGATCAAAGCTGGCTATTGTTGAAGCAAGTCCATGATCAATCATGCCAGGAATATCACAAAAGTGGGAAAATGAGAAATCTATATTGTCGCAATAGAAAAGATGTTAGACTAACATATCTATATTAATCTAAACAACCTAAATGATGATGAGTTGGTGATGCAAACTATAAAAGACGCATACCTCTTCAAAAGGATCAGAGCTGGCTATTGTTGTAGCAGGTCCATGATCAATCATGCCAGGAATATCGCAAAAGTGGGAAAATGAGAAATCAATATTGTCACAATAGAAAATATGCTTAGAATAACGTATCTATATTAATCTAAACAACTTGAATGATGATGAGCTAGTGATGCAAACTATAAAAGATGCATACCTCTTCGAAAGGATCAGAGCTAGCTATTGTTGCAGCAGGTCCATGATCAATCTTGCCAAAAATATCACAAAATTTCATACAAACTATCACTATTAAAGGCACCTGCATTACAATAGTATATAAAATATCAGTATTAAATAAAGAACACTAATGAACTTAATCATAATGAACATAAGCATTCTACCTTCCATTCTTGAAAATACTATTCTAGTGTGCTTAAAGGGTCATATATTTGCTTAAGAGTATCCAATATTGCTTCATGATCAACATTACTAAGTGTCCATAGTTGTTTTGTCTTTGGTCTGGAATGATACTTGAGAACTTAACATTTATTGCTATAACAAGGTGCGAATACATGAGAATGGTTTTGTGTTTCTCATAGTCTTCAAATGCAAGTATGCCATTCTTTCTAATCATGTATGTTCACAACCAAGTTCTTGCAACCACAACTAAACCTATAGGATATATGAAACCATCATCATCTTCCATCGGTTGTGTTAGCTTATGTTTTACCCGCACACATCGAGCCAACCAATACTCTGATCTCTCTTCATTCCCCTACAATGCAACAACTGCAAAAATATGTCCTAGCTATAGTAGATCTAAAAGCAAGTCGTAATCAACTGAAATTTCCATTGTGTCATTTGTCATGCATATTGTTTGAGATAAAGGAGTTAGATACTGTGGAACTCATGTATCCACCCACTCACTTGACTCACATTGATCCCACTCACACTAAATACAACTCTAACAAAAACAAGCCAACTCTCATGTCCAAATGGTCCATGTGCCTACATCTGATCTTCGAAATGAATGCATCTTTGAAGAATATTTGATTGTATGACAATTTAATCTACCTCCCATTGTACCCTCCTCAATGAACCAAAAATAACTGGTAATCGTTGAATAAGTGTCCCTTCCTCAGGACAATGTTGGACCAGCACCAATCAACTATAGAACGTATGAATTTTGCTCCCCGAAATCTTCAATTGCTCCTTAACTAGAGCCTTTACACATGCACTCCATCATGCCCCTTCCTGCCTAGCTTCAAAAATCCAAAATATGAGGTGTGTGTAGACTCTCTCTACATGCATTCTACTCAACCACAAAACATAATGGAAAGTTAATTCTTGAACTAACTCTATACAATTATCTGACCAAATTAGATGTCAGCCTAGTGCTATATCATGCTCTTGCAAGAACTCAAAAAAATTCTCGAAACAATGTTGGACATACTTAAACTAGTGAGATCTATCATCACTCATATAGAAATGATACTCTCTAATTATCTTTCGATCCTCCTTCTATACCATCAAGTGCATGTCTAAATGTTATGTGGACAAATATAGCAATTTGAATGGAATTGTAATACTGAGATTGCTCCTCGTTTTGTGGTTGCAATGTGTAGTTTTCTACAAAATCAACCACTGATATAATAGTACACCAATCTAAAAAGAGTCCTTACACATCCTAAATTGTTGATCCAACCACTGAGACTCATGACTATGCCTGCATAATTTGTGGTAGAAAAAAGATTGTCCTAAAATCTAAAAATAAAATCAGCAACACTACATTCTTTTGTAACCAACTCACATCTAGAACCTTCACCTCCGCTTTGCAAAGTATATTTGACTATCTCATATCTCTTTTTCTCAAAAAGCTTCTTTCCAAATTCATGTTCGAAACTCTCATGAAAACATTGAACAAAATTTGACAAGCCACCACATTGTGTGCACTTTGCATTTAAATAATCATTTCTATAGAAAAAGCAACCATCATCTCTAGAACATAAAAATAGATCTAGCAAGTCCCTTGATGATTTTGGAAGATGCATTGCACCACACTCCTTCAACATTTCATTAGTATGCAAAGTAGAACAGATATATCATAATAGCTCATGGTACATTGAAAACTCCACATGGTATTTGTAACAAGTATTACGAATCTTAAGAGGCACACAATAAAATGGCTTCAAACACTCAAAATTCCTGTGAGATATTTGCATATTTTTATGTGTTTCAATAAATTTTTTGAGCAACATTATTTGGCTTGATTCTAAGAAATGTTTAGGATGTGTTGTATGGTCTCGATTGCAAATTCTTAACTTTAAAACATCCTTTGCATTGGGTGATACTCTAGAGTTATCATGCCAAAATTGTTGAGTTACCTACTTTACATTATCGGTTAGCTTCTTATGAACATGTGGAAGCCTCTCGGCAAAATCCCATGTATCATTTTCAAGAGGATAATCTATTCTTTCTCTTCTTGCAAGTGTTTCATTCAAATTTTTACGATTTATGTCAAAATCAATACAAGTTTGTCTCATAAAGCTATCCTTTTTCAATTGATGGCTTACTAGGGAAATTGTAATGACTCTCCAAGCAACTCTCTTATCCTTTTCCTTGTTACTTTTTCCAATAGACTTGAGAGGATTAAAAATATTTTTGACAATAATAGAATTTTTTTCATTCTTCTTGATCACACAAATCTTCAATTTGGCTAGCAAAGGTCTCATCTTTTGCATCTTTAGCAATTGTACAAAAAATTGGCATTGCTCAGTCAATGTCTTATCACTAAAATATTGGTTGAAAAGTCTTCTAGCCCACAACCAAATAGTTTGTGTTGACCTCTTGCCTTCAAAATTGTTTATAATATTCTCATCAAATTCAAGTAACCATTTAGGGGTTCTTGAGGGTCTTGAAATTGGAATGTCTTTCTTCCATACAAGGTTCTTCATTTCTCATGTATTTTTTGTGAAACATAATTTACACTTTCTTCAATATTATGTTCATAATCTTCATTTCCAACATTTTCACCTTGAACATTTTCAATATAAATTTGAATAATTTCATTCCCAATTTCAATATCATGTTCAACATCTTCAAATCCAACATTTTCGCCTTGAAAATTTTCATTATCAATTTCAATATTTTCATTCTGAATTTCAATATCATGTTCAACATCTTCAAATCCAACATTTTCACCTTGAACATTTTCATTATGAGGTATTTTCCTGTGGTGATGATCTTTTAGTGAGGGAAAAGTTGCCGATGCAGTAGTGTAAGCTGTAAAGTGGTGCAACTTTCTCACTGACAGTCAGAGGACTAAATGGACTGTTCCAACATCGCTCAATGGGTAACAAGCATAATTAGGATATCCCTTTGCACCTAACATATCGAATCACTCCAAGCTACATTGACCGATGATTTCCCTTAAGAGTCCAAAGTGCTAAAAAGGAAGCAATCTTAGCTGGGTCTATTTCGAGATCGGATGCTTTGGTGAGACTCACACTGAGGCTGGTGTGGATCATGTTGGGACTATCTATTAAAATCCAAAGCATTCCAAAGAATACTAATGAAAATAATATTTCCCTCAACATGTCATGATCATTCAAGTACTCATTCTAACAATACAAGAGATTTACACTTCAAATTGCAAGTGAATATAATTTACTATATCTTAACATAAAAAATGCAAAACCAAATAGAAAAATGTATCAATGAGGTACAAGGATGTATAAAATCCAATCAATCAACACACAATCAACCTAACATAATTAAGGGTTGATATGGGTATGAATGTTTATCTTGCATCTACTCTTGAATATCTAGGGACTTGGTGGTATTTAGAAATTTGTTACTCATTTTTATTGCATTGAATCAAAATGTCTCACTATTAATTGCTCCAATGCTATAAGATAAATGAATGTTTTCATTATTATAATGAATATATTATATGTTATTAATGCTAGCGTATATCATCAAATTATGCCAAACATGTGTTTAGTCAACTCAAAGTGGGTGAATGACACCAATTAGCGAAAAGTTTGAATTTTGAATTTTAAAATGAAAGGGAATAGGTTTGTGACTATGAGGTCACCCTTGTGAATTAAAGAATTGGGTTTGAGGAGCAAAAGTTGCAAGCCACTATAATTTATTAGATATAAATGGGAAATATTACAAAACCTGGTTCAAACGAGCATACCGACAGAAAGAACCAGAAGAAACTCCTTCTTCGGGTTGTAGCTCGATTAAGTACAAAAAATAGACCCCTTTACGTGTGAGCAAGAGTTTCCAAAATACAGGTCTGCTTACATTTTAAACATACCCTTTATACAATGCCAGACATTTAACCCATATTTCAAAAACATCACTGGGCATAGATTATGCCCATACACAATTATGACCATTTTACATTGTTTCCAATTTGAGAATTCAAATTTTACAAAATTTTCCTATTAGAGGCATTTAGGGCATAGTCTTCAACAATAGTAGTATGTTCACATTTTGGACCGACAAGCACCTGTACAAACCATCAAGGTAGCTTAGAATAACCAATCTATATTATTCTAAATGACACAAAATAAGGATGAGATGGTAATGCAAACTATAAAAGACGCTTTAGAATAACCAATCTATATTGTTGTAATCTATTGCATACCTCTCTGAAAGGATCAAAGATGGCTATTGTTGCAGCAAGTCCATGATCAATCATGCCAGGAATATCGCAAAAGTGGGAAAATGAGAAATCTATATTGTCACAATAGAAAAGATGTTAGACTAACATATCTATATTAATCTAAACAACCTGAATGATGATGAGTTGGTATGCAAACTATAAAAGACGATACCCTTCGAAAGGATCAGAGCTGGCTATTGTTGTAGCAGGTCCATGATCAATCTTGCCAAAATAATTGCAAAAGTGCATACAAAATATCACTATTAAAGACACCTGCATTGTAATAGTATATAAAATATCAGTATTAAATAAAGAACACTAATGAACTTAATCATAATGAACATAAGCATTCTACCTTCCATTCTTGAAAATGCTATTCAAGTGTGCCTGAAGGGTCATCTCTTTGCTTAAGAGTATCCAATATTGCTTCATGACCAACATTACTAAGTGTCCATAGTTGTTTTTTCTTTGGTCTGACATGATACCTCAACAACTTAACATTTATTGCTATAAGGTGCCAATACATGAGAATGGTTTTGTGTTTCTCATAGTCTTCAAATGCATGCCATTCTTTCTAATCATGTATGTTTGTAACTGGTTCCTCAAGAACCACAACCTAACTGTAGGGATACATGAAACCATCATCATCTTCCATCGGTTGTGTTAGCTTATGTTTTACCCTCACACATCGAGCCAACCAATAGTTTGATCTCTCTTCATTCCCCTGCGGTGCAACAACTGCAAAAATATGTCCTAGTTGTAGTAGATCTGAAAGCAAGTCGTAATCTAACCTAACTTCCCATCATGGTTACTTGTCGCGGATATTGTTTGAGATAAAGGCGATAGATATCGGTGGAGATTCCATGTATCCACCCACTCACTTGATTTGCATTGATCCCACTCGCACTAAATACAACTCTGAAAAAAACAAGCCAACTCTCATGTCCAAATGGTCTATGTGCTTACATCTGAACTTTGAAATGAATGCATCTTTGAAGAATTTTTGATTATATGACAATCAAATCTACCTCCCACTATACCCTCCTCAACCAACCAAAAGAATCTATGCACTGTTGAATCAACTGTCCCTCCCTATGGACAATGCTGAACTACACCGATCAACTATAGAACGTGCATCGCTGAATTTAGCTCTTGAAATCTTCAATTGCTCCTTAACTAGAGCTCTCTTTACGCATGCACCTACTCCATCATGCTCCCCTTTCCCATGTCTAGCTTCAAAAAAATTCCAAATATGAGGTGGATCCCTCTCTACATGCATTTTACTCAACCAATAAAACATACGATCATTCTTGAATTGACCTATGCAATTATCCGACCAAATTAGATGTCGCCCACGTGGGCACATGCTCTGCAAGAACTCAAAAATTCTCTAAACAATGTTGGACATACTCTCGCATAAGGAGATCTATCATCACTCATATATAAAATGATAATTCTCGATTATCTTCAACTCTCCTCCTGCACTAATGCATGTCTAAATGTTATGTGGACAAAAATAGCAATCTCAATGGAATTGTAATACTGAGATTGTACCTCGTTTTGTGGTTGCAATGTGTAGTTTTCTACAAAGTCAACCACTGATATAATAGTGCCAATTGAAAAGGAGTCCTTACACATCCTAAATTGTTGATCCAACCACTGAGACCTATGACTATGCCTTGCATACTTGTAGAAAAGATTGTCCTTAAAATCTGAAATAAAATCAGCAACACCGCATTCTTTTATAACCAACTCACATCTAGAACCTTCACCTCTGCTTTGCAAAGTATATTTGACTATTTCATATCTCTTTTTCTCAACAAGCTTCTTTCCAAATTCATGTTTGGAACTCTCATGAAAACATTAAATAAAATTTGACAAGCCACCACATTGTGAGCACTTTACATTTAAACAATCATTTCTATAGAAAAAGCAACCATCATCTCTAGAACATAAAAATAGATCTAGCAAGTCCCTTGATGATTTTGGAAGATGCATTGCACCACACTCCTACAACATTTCATTAGTATGCAAAGTAGAACATATATATCATAATAGCTCATGGTACATTGAAAACTCCACATGGTATTTGCAACAACAAGTATTACAAATCTTAAGAGGCACACAATAAAATGGCTTCAAACCCTCAAAAGTCCTTTGCAAGATTTCCATATTTTTATGTGTTTGAATAAATTTTTTGAACAACAATGTTTGGCTAAGTGATTCCAAGAAATGTTTAGGATGTGGTGTGCGGTCTCGATTGCCAATTATTAACTTTAAAACATCCTTTACATTGGGTGATCCTCTAGAGTTATCATGCCAAAATTGTTGAATTACCTGCTTTACATTATCGGTTAGCTTCTTATGAACAAGTGGAAGCCTCCCAGCAAAATCCCATGTATCATTTTCAAGAGGATCATCTATTCTTTCTCTTCTTTCAAGTTCTCTATCCAAAGTTTTATGATTTATGTCAAAATCAATACAATTTTTTCTCATAAAGTGAGCCTTTTTCAATTGATGGCTTACTAGGGCAGTTGTAATGACTCTCCGAGTAGCTCTCTTATCCTTTTCCATGTTACTTTTTCCAATAGACTTGAGAGCATTAAAAAGATTTTTGACAATAGTAGAATTTTTTTCAGTCTTCTTGTTTAGACGAATCTTCAATTTGGCTAGCAAAGGTCTCATCTTTTGCATCTTTAGCAATTGTACAAAAATTTGGCATTGCTTGGTTAATGTCTTATCACTAAAATATTGGTTGAAAAGTCTTCTAGCCCACAACCGAACAATTTGTGTTGACCTCTTTCCTTCAAAATTGTTTATAATATTCTCATCAAATTCAAGTAACCATTTAGGGGTTCTTGAGGGTCTTGAAATTGGAATATGTCTTTCTTCCATACAAGGTTCTTCATTTCTCATGTAATTTGGTGAATCATAATTTACGCTTGCTTCAATATTATGTTCAAAATCTTTATTTCCAACATTTTCACCTTGAATTTGAATAATTTCATTCCCAATTTCAGCACCATATTCAACATCTTCGAATCCAACATTTTTACGTTGAACATTTTCATTATGAATTTCAATATTTTCATTCCCAATTTGAATATCATGTTCAACATCTTCAATTCCAACATTTTCAATATCAATTTCAACATTTTCATTCCCAATTTCAATATCATGTTCAACATTTTTACCTTGAACATATTCAATTTCCTCTTCACTTGAAAAAACAAAGGGTTTAGGTTCACCAATATTTGACGTACCTTGCCTTCTCTTCCTATGACCTTCTCTATCTCTTTTTTTATGTACTTCAATTTGTTCTTTTGTAAGCTTTCTCTTACGTTTTTGCTTCTGACAACTATTGCTCCCCATTATACCTCCAAAAATATGTTAAGAAAATGATTGCTTATGACAAATTTGAGCAGAAGATGCTCCAAAAAGTTGATCTTTGTCTCTTCCTATATGAAATCACACTTTTTTTGCCTGCAAATAGAATGTAGGGTCCATTGGAATTCCCAAAACAACCCACTTGGGGTTTTTCTATGGCCCACAAATCTGATATCAAAAAAAATCCAATATCTAATTTGAAAAACATTTAAAAATGTATTGTAACAATAAGATTTTGGTGTTATAAATTGGATATCCGATTTTTGTACACATAGACCCAAAAGTAATTAGGAGGTAGAAGGTGGGCGAGAGAGAGAGAGAGAGGGAGAGAGAGA
>VDFB02335385.1:68155-162995 GCA_007258455.2 Sequoia sempervirens
AGTAGAGGGTAGAGGGTTTAAGGGTTAAGGTTTTGGGGTTTAGGGTTTAGGGTAGAGGGGAGAGAGATGGAGGGAGTCAGTGAAAGAGAGGGAAAGAGATAATATTTAAATATTTTATATATTAGTAATATATATATATATATAATATTTATACATTAACTAAAATATAGAAATAATATTTAAATATTATACATAATAATATAATATATTATATATTATACATAATTCTTTAAGAGATTATCATATATTGTATATTATATATTAAATTATAAATTGTATTGTATATTCTAAACTAGATATATTAAAATAAACTATACACTATTTATTGCATTTTTTAAATCATATATTATAAACTATATTATTACATTTTTAAAAATCATATGTAAAATATATCGAATATCTAATTAGATCAGATATTTGATTTAATCGGATATCTGATATTTCTAACACAAACCTTACTGCCTAGGGGTTAGCCTCGGGCTTGCTTTGGAATTTGGCTAGGACATGCCAATCCTAAGAAATCAACACAAAAAACGTGTTTAACAACTTACCTTGCTTTTCTAGACTTCGACCATGTGGCTGACGACTTTTTTTTTACCCAAAATTGATGAAACAAAAAGGGTTTCTAAAGGAGATTCTCAACTTTCCATCAATATAAATTATGCTTTAATTTGAATTTAATAAATAAGTATTATTCATTTTCTATTTGAATTACGAATAAAGTACTGATTGATAGGCTGATTGAAAAGCATCTATAGCTTTCAAATGGTATCACATTTTTTGAATCCAAAACATGCATCACATTCTATGCTCCACATACTATAGAATTAAAAAAAATGAATTTCATGAAGTTTTGACCAAGTTAAGGTGGTAAGACATACGAGTTTTTATATTTTTTAAAAGGTGTAATAAAAAATTCATAATTAATTATTTACTTGGCAAAAAATTAAAAAAAATATGCATCACATTGGGACATGAGTCCTCTACTTATATATAAAATCTTATAAAAAAATGTTACCATTTTATTGTGGTTAGGGTGGTCAGACAAACACCTACTTCTTATTTTCCCTTGAAATTTTAGTACTACTGCATTGAAATTTCAAAATTTCACCAAATAGATTATTTTTTTACAAATAAACCTATTAGTTTAGAAACTAAATTCAATTTGCTACAGATTCTATTCTTACATATTTTTGAAATAATATAGATAACTTATTCAAAATTTTACGTCAAGTTGCCTAATTCTGAATTTTTTGAATTTTCATCGCCACTTAAGGGCTTGCTTTTTCCATGATGATCTTGCACATACCCATATACAAGTGTTTTCCTTTGTCAACTATGTCAAAGGATATGTGCAGTAGTTGCTAGTTGGTGCAGTATGTTGTGTACTCCTAAGGGGGAGTGTGCATAGAAGGTGTAAAGAAAACAAAGTGCAGTAGAAGAAAATGAAGTTGTAGAGTAGATACATGTGTGATTAATGTTAAAGGGGGATGTTGCACTTTTCCATTGATTTCAAAGGGGGAGAGATTCAACTAAAAACAAATATGAAGTAAGGGGGAGAAAGAGAAAGTGTTGGAGAGGATAATGCTTGTGTAAGGGGGAGCAATGTGCACTATTGTGCAATATGTGTTGGTGATCAGAGTTGTTGAACACTTTGTTGTTGGTGGTTTTTCATATCATGTGTTTCCATTAATGACAAAGGGGGAGATTATTGGAATTCTATACCATTTGTGTTGTCATTGATGTCAATGGATCTATGTTTTTGTATTAATGTCAACCTTAGAGTTGCTTTGATTTATTGCAATTATATGTTGCCATTAGTAGTATCACTAGTGTCAACATCTAGTGTTGCCTTGATAAGCATGTGTGTGGTTGGTTTGTTTTTTATTAGGGGGGAAATAGGTTCCACCCAATGGATTAACAAAGTGATGGAACACTTATTTTTCAAGGCCCTAAACACCTCAAATTATGCAAAATAAGATGCTAATAACAACTAGAAATTCAACCTAACTATTATAGCAACTATGGGGAATGTTTTAAGAGCATTAAAAGCTATGTACCTAGCTAGAAATTTTTTTCTTTTGAGCTATGGAGGACTCATTTGCGTTCAGTGGTGAATGGGTCCTTTTAGGGTTTCAAAAAACTAATTTCAAGATCTTGTTCCTTGATGTTTTCACTCTTAATTTCCCAGTTGTCAAGTTATGGAAGCCTGCAAGTAATTCTATAAAGCTCTTTCCATGATCTTACACTTTGAATGACAACTTTCACAACTTTGAAAATTTGACAATTTTGCTCCAAGTCTTGCTCAACTTGATCTTCAACCTGTAAATCTGTAAACACACACTCAGGGGCAAGAAAAACTTGTTGATTTTTTAGTGAATGGGGGTTTTTCTTAGTCAAACCCCTTGTAGGTAATTAAACCAAATGATGAAATAAGTTAAGTGAAGCATGAAATGTGAAATATGAAAATGATGTCACCTTGGATGTTGTCTTGTGAAATAAATCTGCAAACTAACATGTAGTGGTCATGAAGAATGTGGATCTTGGATGTGAAATGATGCTTGTAAATAGATCCTCAATGCAACAATAACTTCTTTAGCTCAACACACATGAATGCATTAAACCCTTGGCATGATGACATGATCTTGAATTGCTACAATAAACTTTGAAAATATTCCTTGAAAACCCTTATGAAATGCTATTAATTTTCTAAACTACTAGGTTTATTTTACTACTAGACTAGACTAGGAGAAACAATGTGAAATAACCCCTTATTTATACTAAATTAGGAGATTAACCCCGAAATTCAAAGAATTAAGGCCAACACCAAATATGGAAAAGATAATTAAATTCCTTCCAGAATGAAATTCAAAAATAGGGTCCTCATTAAGGGAGGACCCATTTGCCACCTTGGGCGAATGGGCCCTGGCTAAGTTTCCAAGACCAAGCTTTGAGGGACTGAAAGAAGGCCAAAAACCAATTCTAGATCAACTAAGAATGGGGGGCCCTATTAAGGAAGGACCCATTTTCCATCAAGGGCAAATGGGTCCTGGATCAACTTACCAGGACCAAACTTTTTTCAATGAAATAATTTGTTATTTAATTTATGATTGTCGAGATAAATCTTCGGGAGGTTTTAAAATTAAGTCCTAAATAGGGGTTAATAACTCCAATTAACCAAACTTAATTAAAATCACCTAGATAAGTGTGAAAGTTCCTTAAAAAACTTTACAACACTTAAACAAGGTACACATTATGTACATTTTTATTGAAAAGGGGCCCATTACGCTTAGTTAAGCAAATAAGTCCTAGAAAAGTGTGAAAGATTGTTATAACACTTTACAAAACCCTTGCAAAGGACCAATTAAGACATGTTTTAGTTAAATAAAGGTCCTAGAATAGTGTGAATGTGCACAACGCATTACAACACCACTACAAGACATCATTAGTTTAGCTTTAACGTCAATTACCCAAGCAAGCAAGGAAAATGCATCTTTTTTCGTTACTACAATTTTCCCCCACTTTAGTGAGAGGATGACCCTATGTCAAACTCACACTAAAGTAGACATCCAAGACACTTAAGTATGCAACAATAACAAAGATACATGATTATACCCTATCAAAGGCCAAGAGAAATAAACAAAAACAAAGGATCAAGCACAACCAATTCAATGCGATGTGAGACGGTGGTTGTTTGTTCATAACATTTGCTGCTCACTCTGGGGTAGTGGAACTTCACTCTTTCCACTAGGTGAGTTTTCCCAAAATATGCTCACTTTGGGGTAGTGGAACCTCAATCTATCCACTAGGTAAGTTATCCCGATAAGGTGGAAAATGAGAGAATCATATTAGCCTCTCATACCATACCGGAGTTATCCTCTTGACAGCTTCGATAAGGCACAACAATGTAAATTCTTTTTTGTAAATGCTTTTGAATATCATGTAAAAAAATTGTTAAAGGGGATTTCACTTTGTTCATGTAACAGTCTTCCTCTTAGGGAGCATTGTGCCTAATGTCTCAAAGAGAGGACAAGTCAAAAGTTTCAGATCATCACCCATGGGATGCCTCGTTCACATCATGCCATTATAGTAGATCATACACTCTTGGATGACATCAAACCCAATGACACCACCAAGAAGAGGACACATTGTAGACACATAAAGTTGACCTAGACCTGCAAATTTTATTTTTCTCCATATTTCTTCTCGGCGTGTAATTAAAATATTTAAATTATGTCCTATAGTCCAAATTCAACTATTAATTAAATAATTGATTAATTCATATCTTTTATTCTCCCGACTATTTAAATAAATAAATTACATTTATTTTATTTAAATATGTCACTAATTTCTTATGTCTCTCTATAATTAAATAAATTCATAAATTTATTTAATTATTATTTTCCCACTATTTCCTCCTGATTATTTAAATAAATAAACTTTATTTGTTTATTTAAATACATCATTAATTCCTTATGTCTTCTTATAATTAAATAAATTCCTATGATTTATTTTTAATTATTTTCCACCTTGTCCATTTTCTCCATAATTAAATAATAATTATTAATTATTTAATTATCTTACTGACTTTTCTTCTAATTTTAAATAAAAGTCATGTATTTAAATTCTCCACTTTCTATTTTCCCACCAAGTAAATAATTTGAAATAATTATTTACTATCACATGACCCCACCACTCTTGAATTAAATTAATTTTTAATTCAAAAGGTCAACATCACCTCTTGAATCAAATAATTTTAAATTCTTATTTGATTCTCCAATAGCTTTGTTTTTCGTGCCCAATATCTTCTTGTCACATGCATTCTTGACCTTTGGTTTGATTTTCCTAAAATCAAATCTCATCCCTTTATTTCAAACTTTTCCCTAACACTAATTGCTAGATGTCACATACAATTTCAACCTTTGATCTTAGGGCTTTGTCACTTTCAATCCTGGCCATTTATCCAAAATTAACTTTTCTATAAAAAGGCACTGTCAACCTCATTTGGAAACCTCTTGACTTCATGCTCATACACTTCATGCTTCAGACTTTAGGCTTGCATACTTCATACTTGCAATTGTTGAGTACAATCCTTCAATATTTGCTTAGGTCTTTGTCATAGGTCATAGTTGCTCACAAAAATCTGAGGGAAAATATCATTTTATAGCAAATGGAGAGGGGCAATGAAGGTTAATCATGGAGGGCATGAAGGTTGTTTGGTGAAATTCTTCCTTTCTTTTATGGTATTTTCCTCCTTTATGCTTCATTGTTTAGCTAGGGTTTGTTTTATGCATTTTATTTCATGCTAACCTAGATTTTTACCTTAGTTACATTGGTGAACCAAATGCAAAGAACACATTTTGCAAATTTTGTATGACCTTTTTACCATTTTTTGCAGGTACAGGTACGAAATGCCACAAAAAAAATTGAGCCACATTTGATGTGTCACGACACATATGTGTTCAAGAACGACACATTCACAAAACCAAGATGCATTTGATCTTTGCAAAGATGCATTTGTTGTGTTGTAGCACATCTGATAGCCCAAACGACACATCTATGATTGAGCCGCATTTGACAGACAAAAAGACGCATCTACCTGTTGCAGGTTTACTCTCAGTTTTTGGCAACATTTTCCAGTTTTCTCTTCTTAGTTTTAGTAGGTTAGGGGTTTTTGGTTACTGATCTTTTGTTGGCAGCATGTGGCAAGCTAGAAGGAAATACTAACCCTTGTTTTGTTGTTGATTTTACAAATCTTTTTAAATTCTAAAGCAACAAACAAACAACCAACCACAATTACAACTTGCATATCACACTTCATGGTTTAAAATGAACTGCATTCACACTCATGGGATTAAAATGAACATTCAAATTGCATCTAGAATCATCAAGGTTAAAAATTTACTTGCATTCTCATAGCATTGGCTTAAAAAGAACTTTTTGTCTCATAATAAGTTGGGTTAAAATGAATAAGTGTTTGAAGTGTCTTGTGGTGTAGTGATAACTCCTTAGTGTGTATGCACTTCTCTTGTGCCTTGCTGCAATCCCGAGAATCAAAAACACTTAGGGGTTGTTCCTTTTCCACCCACATATTTTGATTTGGGCATTAAAATGAACAATCTTGTGAGTGTGGAATGAAAGATTTGTTTTGTTTTTGCTTTTGTTTAATCTTGAGTTAATAATAAGAGTTTCATCTCCCCTTGCACACTTGTGCGATCCTGGGTGTCAGAGAAATTATTATTAACTCTAGGTGGGCCTGCCTTGGTGGGAAAAAGTACTCACCCCAAGGTGACTCAAACTGGAAACAATCTAAAGCCAAGCTACTCTTGACAAGTATATAAATGTGAATGCTACTGGAAAACTTAGCATTACAAGTGCGGATGTGTCACACAGACAAGTGATTCCCTCAGTACTCGCGTGGTGCATAAAAATTGATAGAGCGTAACCTCTGTAGGCTGGGAAACCTCCTTATTGAAGCTAATCTTTCCTCATGTGTGGCCACCTGAACGAATTCCCTAACTAAAAACCATTTGTGTAGTGGCCAAAATCCTTTTCTATTTGCTGGTGCAGGAACGGTCGTTCCCAAGCTGTCCCGCCTACTTGCAATTCTTAGTAGAGATGAAGAGTTTGTCATGGGAGAGTCATGAGAACTCAAAGCTTGGTTGACCTAGAGAAGTGAGTGTCGTGGAGGGGATCCATTGTGGCCAAGCTTCTAAGTCATCTTCTAAGAATAAGTGTGGCTGGTTAATCCAAGTGGGAATCCAATGAATATAGTCCTTTCCATCCATATGATTTGTGCTTGTCTTCAATGTGCTTGTCTCCAAAAATTCAAGACAAAATCATGTGTTTTCCAAATGTTTTGTTGACTCAATGAACACATAAAACACCTTTTACAAATCTAGAAAATCACAATCAAACTAAAACAACTTCACAATCTGTCAAAATTGAAAGAAAACCAGACCTTGTTTAAATTGCAATGCAACTGAGACTTTGTAACACGCATATGACTATATTGAAACACATCTGATACATAAAACAATGCATTTGACTTAGTGAACATCATTCATTATCTGAAACAATGCATCTGATAATACTACAACACATTCATTGTCTGAAACAACGCATTTGTACTCTGCAACACAACTGTTATCTGAAACACCGCATCTGCCTATCACTTAGGAAAACAACGGTTAACATCCTAGTCCAAAACCAAACATTTTGTATCTATGTCAAAACATCTTTTTTCAGTGGCCTCTATACAAAAACCATAAAAAAAGATTTGCTCAAATTCTCCATCTTTACACCTTTTAGTTGGCATTTAGCTTTTACCATAGGTTTACCATTACAAAATTCCTATTGCATCCTAGGCTCCACAATCATTTTCAGAATAGAAAAACTCTTAGGTCTTCATTATGTAGACTTTATAATAGGAAAACTTTCCATACTTTGTGAAACCATTGCCTTCAAAAGTAGATTGTCATTGGGCCAATTCAAAAATCACTCCTTCAGTATTTGTCATTTTATGTGAGATATTTCCAGCTCATTAGTCTATTTTGGGAAACTCACTTTGTCACTTTATCATTTCACTTGGTCTTACAAAAATTCCTTTGACAATCAAAATTGAAACATTGGCCAAACTTTGGATGGTTAGTCAACCTCTCCTAAAAATATCCCAAAGTTGATTGCACTTAAGAGTTTGCTTGTACCTTGCATTTTCATTGTCATAACATACGCCAAAATACTTTAGTCTTCCATCATCTATTATTCCTTTTAGTCCTCACTATCACTTTTCATTAGATGTTCTCTTTAGACAACATTTTCACCTTGCATCATACATTATTGCACTTCTTATTCTAAAAGACCAAAAATATAGTTGCATTAGCATTGTCTCCTTATAACAAAAAAATACAAAAAAAAAAAAGATTTAGTGTCATATCATCCTCATACATAGACTTGGTTGTTATTCACATTATCCCTCCTTTATTTGAGAAAATATTATATGGTTGAAACTAGATTACAAAGAAAGAGAAGAGAAATGAATCCCTTTGGACAAGAAAATAATCCTTACAACTATCCTAGTGGCATGAAATTAAACACCAACATGGGGACAAATTTCATCAATCCTTTAAGTGACATGAACATTGTATCTTCATCATGCAACAATTCCTTTGAGCAATTCATACATAGATACGAAAATGGACAAGTGGTCATGGAAGACATAGAGGCTACTGCCCAAAACCCCGAAGTGGCTTCCTTTGTAGAAGAATTTCTCTTACAAGATTCAGAACAATATTTAGCCATGCTTCTACACCAAGGAGCTAAATTTCCACAAGGATTCGATATTAATACCTTGAGAGAAGCATCACCCGACCATGGCACACAAAATAGGCAATGTCATTCAACACCGCCACATAGTGCTAGCAATGCCACAAACACAATCAATAATACCTCCATTGGAACAACATCAAAATGCCACAAACAAAAGTCAACACTACCTCCATTAGTGTAACAACTCAAAACACAACCAATACAGTCAACACAACATCCACTTTGGTGACATAAACCACAACACAAACCATATCACAATCAATGCCACAAATATCAACAATTATGTCACAAACTATTGGGGCTACATTTGGGTCCTCATCCAATGTTATGGGGACAACCTCATCAAACCTTTTATTTGGGTCCTCATCCAATGCTATGGGGACAACCTCATCAAACCCTTTTGGAAGAAACAAAAGACAAATTACTATTCAAGGACCTCAACCCAATGTCAATACCTTGTCACAAGGCACAAAAGTCAATACCAACACTAGTGTTCCCCAAAGGAAAAACATAAATTTTCCACATGGTCATATTTATCAATTTGGGTAAGGAAACCAAGTGTCACAACACATGAATCCACTCGGTCATCAAAATGTTAATGGGCCACAAATTCCTCAAATACAATTTTTAACACTGTTGGAACACATATTCCCACATACACATCCCATTTTCATACACAACAAAAAATTCCCACTCATAATGCTCAATACCAACAAATTCCAACTCAAAATGCACAATATGCTCAATATCAATACATTTCAAACCAAAACATACCATCAAAACAAATGGGAACCCATGGGATACAAATTATTAGCATGTGTGATGCCACCAATAATCCTATAGTAGACACACTAACGACCCAACTTGTTGCCTTACAAAAACAAGTGGAGGAAATGAAGTTATCAAACAAGAAGACCCACACATCCTATGATTTATGTCCATATCCATTCGACACAAGCTTACACATGCCACCATTCCCTCCAGGATATGTGGTGGCAAATTTCTCTAAATACAAAGGAAAGACTAATCCCATTTAACATATAAGAGAATTCATGACCAATTGTGTAGATGTTGCATACGAACACACTTATTTGATGAGACTCTTTCCTAGAAGTCTTGTAGGTCCTGCACTTGATTGGTTTGCACTCTTTCCCAAAGTGATAAAATCATGGGATGAACTCGCCAATAAATTTGTGGAAAATTATTCCTACAACATTGACATTGACATTACTATTGCCACATTATGTAAGACCACCCAAGAAGAAATTGATGAAACATTAATTTCGTTCTTCCAAAGATGGTGAGGTCTAGCCAGTCAATGTCTCATTGAGATACTCGAAAAGGAGAAAGTAATCATGTTTGTCCAAAATCTTGTTGGACCATTGAATTACAACTTACAAGTCCATTGTTGCAATACCTTTACAGACCTTGTTGAAAAGGGAGTTCAACTTAAAAAGGCCCTCATTGCAAAGGGTGAACTTAAATATACCAGCAAGAACATAAACACGGACCCAACTAATGATAAGAACAAATATTGGGTCAAGAACAAACATATTACCAATGATGGTGTTGTTGATGCTAAAGCAGTAAATACAATGGGTCCTACAATCACACTTAGAGGATCTCAACTGAAAAATGCTCATTTGACCACCCCAAAACCTACAACAAATTCCATTCAAAATCATCAAGACCAAGGAAAACAATGAAAAACCCGGCAATTTCCCAAAAAATGCACATACACCCCCTTGGGAGAACCAGTTGAAGTTCTCCTTGTAGACACGTAAAATGTACTGATTGACATTGCACGCTTGATCCTGATTACTAACACCGTTTCATCCTAAATCATCCCCCTTTCTAACCATTTAATCAAATACCCTTATTTGATTAAATTCATCAATTTTCCTCTCTTAATTAAATAAATAATTTATTTGATTAAGTCATTCTCTCCTATTAGTTAAATCAATCAATCTTATATAATTATCCCTATTTAATTAAATAAATCAATTTTATTTAATTAATTTCTAAAGTCTATCTCATTAAATTAAATAAATTAAAACCTTATTTGATCTAATCTAACACCATTCCCTTTAATTAAATAAATCAAAAGTCTTTATTTAATTAATATCTAAATCACATTTTTCTCATCTTTGATTTAAATCAACCCATAGATCTAAGTAAAATTTGTGACATCATCTAATCCCTCATTAAATTAATTAACCCTTTGATTAATTTAATTCTAATCCATGTCCCATCCTCTAGCTTTTGCCACTTGCACATGAAAATAGATTTAATTCATTTATTAAATCCCTATTTTCTCTCAACATGGGATAATAGAGAACATTCCTTCAAATTTGAATTCAAATCCAAGTGGACTTTGTCCTTCCAACAAGACATTTATTTTATCTCATAAGTCCTTTTTCATTAACCCAAGTGGCCATTACTCCATTTGACTCTTCATCCACCTTGTCATTTCAACATTTTCAAATTTCAAATATATGCATTTATGGGCACATTCATCAAAATGTGCACATCCCTCATCCATCCATCTCTTGACAAGTGGCACCTTGCCATTGGTTGAATGTTAGTCCCACATTGCTCTATTTTGGGAATTTCTCCATCTTATCATTCTATAAATAAGAGGCTTCTTTCCTCATTTCATCATCCACAATTTGAGCAAACTAATTACTATACTCAAATCCATACTCAAGCATAGAAATTCTCATCCATTTCATCAAGTCTTAGCTAGGTTATGTAGGTTTTTCATCATGGAGAACACTTGAATCTTCAACAAAGTGGATCACTCTTCATCACACATCAATCTTGCATCATAGGAGTTGGGAAAGGGCCAATTTTCACATCAAATTGGCACCAATTCCCCCATAAGATCAAGAGTTTGCATTGTGTTTTAATAGGATCTAATCTATCTTATTGTTTTTTGTAGTGTTCTTGCTTTCATTCCTATTTGAGCATTGTTGAATGGATTTTATGGGGAACTTAGATTATAACTTGCATTTCAATCTTCTAATGTGTGTGTTTGTTGTGTTTTGCAGGTGCTAAGATCTTGGTTCCACATTTTGGCTCTAGAAGGAGGGCTTGATCTCATTTTCCAATCACATTTTTTCATCAAATTTTGTGTTTTTTCTCTTTGTTTTTGTGTCTATAGGGAACTCCACCACCTGCAGACCAGCGTCGCAGTTCAGAACCGCTGGAATCCCAACGTCCCTATATAGCCCTGCTTCAAATTTCAAACTATGACGCTTTAGTGTTCCCGCCCAAAATTCAAAATCTCAAACTGCATTGCTGGGTCTATTCTCACATGCTGGAAATTTCAAATTCCAAACTCCACGATTGGAAAAAAGAGTGATGCAATCATAGTCTTTGTCCTTGCTATAGAATGACGCTGACTGACAAGTGGTGCCATATAGCACCGCCGAATCTTTCAAACAACAATGCCTATGTAGACTCTGTCACTGGAAGGAAGTAAAAAGTGAATTTTAGTTTTTTATGACATGTGCCTTTTTCAATTTTGATCATTTGGGTTATTACTTTCTTTCTTGACTATATTTTGCAGGTTTAATTGGTTTTCTTGTAGGTTGGATTGATCAAAGGTGAAGGAGAAAAGAGGGATGATGATGTCACTATCTCATGATATCAAATGTTTTTAAACACTTTAGTGTTTGTTAAACACTCTTAGAGAATTCAAGATTTCTCTTATAAATTTTCTATCTTTCATGTGCTTAGGTCCTACTAGATTTCTTTTGGCCTCTAAAAAGAACATTTCAATTTCTTGTTACAAAGGGCTAAAATGAACTTTAGGACAAACTCACTAGCTTTGGTTTGAGGATTAACAATTGAACAAGGAAAATTTTCACATTTCCTTTGGTGCTTAAAAAGAAGTCATTATTGCTTTGTGGACTTAAAATGAACAAGTTTTACTTTGTTTTGTAATTCCTTACTCAAAATAATACCATCGAAAAGATGTATGCGCTTCTCTCATGCCTCACGGTGATCTTGAGAATCAAAAGGCCTTTTGGTGATCTTAAGTTGGTTAAAGTAATTTCCTCCACATTTCATTTTGGGACTAAAATTGAACAAAACATCTTCTGAGTGTGAATGGAGGGTATTGCATATATTATTTCTCTTTGTGTTGCAACAAAGATTGATCGAGTTACGAATATTACTTTCTCACTTTTGTTTATCCTAGAGGGCCTGCCTTGGGGAAAAAGTACTCACCCAAGGGAATGACACAACCGGTAACACGCTAAAGCCAAGTGTATTTCCAATTGGCATAAAGTGTGGATATTGGAAAAAAGGCCAATATCATGCAGTTGGTTCCGACGAGAAGGGAAACAATGGTCTCTCGCCTCAATGGATCAATCCCTATGGACGGAAAGTCTAAATTAAAACCCTTGTTGTAGAAAGGCCAAAATACCTATCTATTTATTGGTGTAAGAATGGTCATTCTGAAGCCGCCCCACACTTTTATGATCTTTAGTAGAAATGGAAAGTATGCCATGGGAGTTTCATGGGTATTGATGCTTGGCTGCCCCATATAAGTGAGTGTCGTGGAGGGGAGCCAGTGGGATCAAACATCTAACCATTTGCTAAAGATAAGCTTAGTTGGACTTGTCCAAGTGGGGACTCAACAAATACAGTCTTTCATAGCCATAGGGTTGTACATATTCTTGGTTACAAAAAACTTTCTTGTTCGTAAAAATTTGGAAACAAACATTCAACATTTCCATCAAAACTTCAAACCCTATAGGAGCAAATACAATTGACCAAATTCATGTGTTATTGCTTTCCCTTGGGATTTTATCCATAGAGGTTTCTAAATACTTGGATTTATATCTCAATTTGATTACTAAAGTCAACAATAGGTAACTTTTTCCTTGATTTCATCAAAGTTCCACATAACATACTTTGTGGGATGAGAAGAAGTTGAGACATTAGACATCTAGTTTCAAAATCTAATCAAGAATTGTTTGTGGTAAAAAGAAATCATTGAGCAAAGATAAGAACAATTGAACCCCACACATGTGTCCCCAATGATTTCACACAAAATCAAAATCCAAAAACCAAAAACAAAAGCTCTCAGTCCAAAAGAACATCAAAATCATCTCTCAATGCTATACGAATTCAAACGAAGATTTCTTTTCAAATTTTACATGAAAGCTTCAAGAAACAATCCCGGATTGTACTAATTCTATTATTGTCAAAATCCAAATCTTTTTCGAGAATTTGAACACCTTGTTTACAGTAAAGCATGTTCTTCAAAACTGAGGTCTTGTAAACAAGAGTCCTTTTAGGTTCACATAGGATCAAAATAAAAAATTTCACCCATCTTTCAAAACATCAATCCAAATCATCTCACCATCAACTCTTGAAAATCTTGAAACCATCCTTCATGCTAGGATTTTTGGCACATCAAAATCATTGAAACAGTCCTTAGGGAAAATCAAAATCCTTGAAATCCTTGAATCAAAACATCAAAACATCTTTGGTTAGTTATATGAATATGCATACTTCTTCATGTACTTAGTCAAATCATCCAATCATTTTGTTTAGCTAGGTATATGTAGATTCATCCTTCTCCATATCCTTAGTTGAATTATCATCTTGTTTGGCTAGGTGTGGGTAGATGCATCCTTCTCTCTACACTTAGTCAAATTTATCATCTTGTGAGAAAATCTATCCCATAGATAACATCCAACATCTTGGGATCCATTTGTTCATTATCCAAAATCAAACCAAATCAAGGAAAATCAAAATCCAAATCCAAATCCAAGAAGCCAAAAAATCCCAAAATTCTAGCATCCCCCTTCAAGATTTTTTCAAGGGTTCAATCATCCATATCACCCATCTTTCACACACTTCATCATTTCACCTTTGATCCTTAAAACATCCTAAATCTTCTCTTTTTTACCTAAAGATAGATCAATCCAAAAGAATTAGAGATTCATCTACCACATTCTTGAAAATTGATCCCTATTTTATGGTCCAAACTAGATCCCAACACAAGAAGGACATGGAAGCCAACAAAGAAACATCTACTTCAAGTGACCTAAGTCAAACAAATTCCAAAATGAATCCCATTGGATCAAGCAATCCTCTAACTAACTTTCCTTCATCATCATAAAATCTTCAAGAGGAAGGTGTCCAAGTAGAGGATATCACCAATAATTCCTTCGGGATGACACAAGATGAGATCACCGAGATGGTCCAAAATCCTGAGAATCATAGAATTATCAACATCCTGATGAGACTCAATCCTTCACTATACATGCTTGAATTAACAAAACAAGGGGCTAAACTCCCTTTTGATTTCGACATGAGTACCATTGTGGAACCATCTTTTGATACCATGCCTCCAATGTCATCTACACCTCCAATCCAAAACGTCACTCAAGACATCCCCCAAATTATATCATCAATTGCTCCAGCTTAACCCATTTTTAACAAAGGGAGCACATTTCTTAATGAATTACAAACACATCCCCTCATAAACAATCAAGATTTGGATGCAAACACCATCTTGGGGCAATCCATACCCCAAAATCCATTACATACGTATGTTCCCCTCACTTTTCATGATCCCAATGACCCATCATCATCATCCTTTCATGTAACGCCTCAAACCTCTCTCTCCATAACTTTGTAGGGAGAGGGAGACTTATTTGGATCAGGGGGCATCTTTGACACTACATCACTTCCTCAAAGGAGCATACCACTCACATTTCCACCACTTCCACCATTGCCATCAATGTCCACACCACCTCTCGATTTAGGGCTTCCCCCTTTACCAAACATCAATCAACAAAATCAAATCAACCCACCAAGCATCAATCAAAGCATCATACCAAATCCCCAAATCTTGCCATTGATATCACAACAACAAATGGCAACCACACAAGCAATTGTCACATCATCAACCATCCCCCAAACATCTCAAAAAATGGTCTCACAAGGACCAAGCATATCAATCGTACCATCCACCACTCAAAACCCACTCATCAATACAATGGTGCCTCTCAGCACCACAACAAGCACCATTCCAAATCCACCTCCACCACCATCACCACCAAATTCAAACACATCGAACCAATATAACATTTCATTACAAGATGCTCAATAGGTTACCTATCAAAAGGTACTTCAGCAAATCCAAAACTAACAAGCTGCACAACTAGCCTCTCAACAAGCAAAAACACAATTAGTTACACAACAAGCCACTCAAGCAACACAATCAGTGCAACTTGCTCAAGCTGCACATCAAACACAACAAGCACAACAAGCACAACAGGCTACACAAGCCCAATCCTTATTGCAACAACAAGGAGAAGAAGAAGCCACCCAAGCTACACAAGTGCAAGCGCAAGCACAAGCTCAAGCTCAAGTCCAAGCACAAGATCAAGCCCAAGCCCAAGCCCAAGCCCAAGCCCAAGCGTGAGCACAAGCTCAAGCTCAAGTGCAAGTACAAGCTCAAGCCGAATACCAAGCTCAACAGGCATAGGAAAAAGCACAATATCTCTCACAACAACAAGCAGTCCAACAACAAGCATATCAACAAGTGATAAAACAATACCAAGAGTAGCAAGAAGCAACCCAACTAGCAGCCCAACACCAAGCATTATTGGTGCAACAAAAATAACAAGCATTACTAGCACAATAGCAACAGGTCCAACAAAAAGCGTTGTTGGTACAACAACAATTGCAAGCATATTGGGAACAACAGAATGTGCAAGCACCATCCATCAACACAACAATCAATCCACCTATCCCGCCAACAAATGAACCACCACAGAACACCTTCATCCCACCCCCTAATCCACAGAAAAATGTAGCAATGCAAATCAAGTTACTCTCACAACAAGTACTTGATCTACAATCAAGGAGAATCATAAAAACACCCAACAACTTATGTCCTTACCCATTCGATAGGAGTCTTATAATGAAACCATTACCAAAGGGATTTGAGATCCCCAAATTCGATAAATATTGTGGGATGGGAAACCCTGAAGATCACATTAGGGAATTCCAGGTTCATTGCATGGAAGTCGCATATGACGATACCTATCTGATGTGGCTATTCCCTAGAATTTTGGTTGGCCATGTGATGGAGTGGTTCTCTTGCCTTCCTCCAGGCATCAAAAAGTTCCAAGATATAGTGGATGCATTCATTAAAAAATATGCATTTAATATCGGTATGGATGTCAATCTCAAGGAACTATCAGCTTTGAAATAAGGTAAGAACGAATCATTTGCTTCCTTCTTACAACGATGGCGAACCAAGGCTAATCGGAGCAAATGGGTCATGCCAAAAGAACAACAAGTTTGCACCATTATATCTAATCTCGACGGAGCCTTGGCATTCCATCTTAAAGTGTAAGGTATCACCACATATGACTAGTTGATCTCCAAGGTGCTCAACATTGAACGAGCCCTTATTTCACAATGAGGATCACCTGCATATCCTCAATAGTAGAACAATCATCCATCCACAGTTAAAATGAAAAACCTTGCACATGGGAAAGAAACAAAATTATTACCAATGATGTTGTTTTCGACGCCAAAGTTGTCATCAACGCCCCTCAGTAAAACACACCCACACCCCAACAACAAGCCCAAAACCACCATCAAAACAACCATCAAGTTAACATGGTAACACAACAACCGAACAATCAAGCGATCAACAACGTAAACGATCAAAGGGGACCACCCCAACGAAACAAGAACTCCCCCAAGTGGAAGGACACTACCCTTGGGGAGCCACTCGAGGTCATCATGAAGAAATTAATAAATGAAAACCTCATCAAGCCTCCCACCTATGATAATTACTAGGAACCAGACATGAAACCACCTTGGTACAATGAAAACCAGCTCTGTGACTTTCACAAAATCAAAGGCCATACCACTAACAGTTGCATGAGGTTGAAAAACCTAATCCAAGACCTCATTGATCAAAAAATCATAAATGTGGAACAACTAGTAGGAAATTAGAACCTCAAGATAGACATGAATATGATGCCTAACCATAACAAAGGGAACAATAATAATGACAAAGGAAAAGGAACCTTCAAGAGCATAAAGCATGTGTACGATCATGTCGTCACATCCATGGATGAGTATTGCACCACTATCACCATCAAAGGAACCCATGTTGATTGTGGAGTCACCACAAGAGGCAAGATAATTACCATTGCAGGGTTATCTCAGCCAAATAGAGCACCCACCTCTAACTCAAGATCTATTCCTAGTGGCTACAATGTCCTTGATCAATTGGAAAGAACCCCAACACAAATCTCCATCATGGACTTGCTAAAAATTTCATCCGCCCACAAGAAAATCTTTGAGAAAGCATTGGCTTCATCCACTATCCCCACAGATATTGATGTGGAACAATTCCAAGCTAGGGTCGAAAACATCATTACCCCAAATCTCCTTACGTTCTCTAATCAAGATTTTCCTGATCAACCATCTCACAACCGTCCACTCCATTTAGAGGTCCTAGTGCATAAAAATAAAGTCAAGCGAGTCTTAGTGGATGGAGGTGTAGGTTTGAACATTTGTTCCCTCAAGCTCATTAAGAACCTGAAAATATCAGAGGATTCCATCAAAAAAGGAAAAGGCATCACAATCAAGGCATATGATGATCAAGAAAGAGTGTCCCAGGGCACAATTCAACTCCGTATTCAAGTAGGGATAGCTATCATGGAAACCACCTGTCAGGTCCTAGATGTCAACTTGCCTTATAACATTCTCTTAGGATGTCCATGGATCCATGCAATGCAAGCAGTAGCATCAACCTTCCATCAATGTGTCAAATTCACATATGAAGGCCAAGAGGTCACCATCCATGGAGATCCCGAACCATTCTCTTACTGCAAAAACCTAGAGGAAAAATACTACAAAATTCCTCAAGTGCCTAAAAATGATGAAGGCCCATCAACACCATACATTGATCCAACCACTCTCGCTTCCACTTCTACGACAGAGACACTTGCCACTCTCCCATCCCCACCATCTCTGATATCAAATTCATCATCCAGGACAATGGTTGCAGAAACTATACAATTCCCAAAAATACTTTTGTGGTAGGAGAGTTACCACAATCTCCTAGATCACAAGGACGGCCGCAATCAAATGAAGCCTCCACATCCCAAACATCCCTTGAAGGATATTCCAACTTAAGAAGTTGGGGAGATCTCAGTCAGGAAGTAATAGAGGAGGGCCCATCTCATCTCTTGTACCAAGACAACAGACCGACAACTGATCTACCCATGGATGACAATAGTAAAGGCTTGCAAATGATGCTTGCAATGGGCTATGACAAAAACCAAATAATTGGAAAAAATGACAGTAGACTTTTAATACCCCTTATTCCTAAGACGTGAATGAGAAATCTTGGCCTTAGATATACCCCTCCGAGTATAACCATATGTGGATGAGATCCCCTAGTTAGAGTAGTCAAAGCTCCTCATCAGCCAACACCAGCTGAACTTCGCTTACCCATGTCTACCGATTGAGTCATAGAAAATTTTACATTTGATATAATTGACATCTGTAGTAGTAGCAATGATGATGAAGATACCATAACTAATCTACCAATTCTTTTTGATAATTCCTCACTCCTTATGATCAACACCCTATCCTATGAGTTTCAAAACCAATCCCATGAGATAAAGCTAGTCTACCCTCAACTCATCAATCATGACCAACGAGGACCACCAATTATTGACACATTCAAAAATGATGAGGCATTCTCAGAATTCATGGGACTTTGAGACACGATACCATGTGGGGATCATAAAGCAGGATTTGAAATCATTCGAGACACACAGGATTATTACGGGGAGACGATTGAGTCCTTTAGTCACAAAAGTGAAAATATGAGAATAATCTCAAGGTCCTTGAGTGAAAACCACATTGTGGCACTCTCTGATCCTAAAATAGTAAAAAGAAAGGACATATCCAATGGTGAAAACCTCTATGAGGTGCTTGTGGATAAAGGATTCAATCTTCCCCTCAATGCTCTACACCGAGAAAAATTAGCAGTTCTGGCAAAAAAGTGCAACCTAGTCAACCTGGGAACAAAAGAAACTCCACACATCACATTCTATATTGAATAACTAATGATAGAGGAACAAGAACTCTTGGCTACTTTCCTAAGGGAAAGAAAGGTAAATTTTTCATGGAGCTATGCTGACATGCCTGGATTGGATCTGGAGATCGTGGTCCGTCATCTAGCAGTATATCCTGAAGCTAAGCTTGTCAGATAGAAACTGAGAAAGATGCATCCCCAAATAGCCTTGTTAGTCAAGATCAAATTGAAAAAGCTACTTGATGCAGGATTCATAAGACCAATTGACTATCCTGAGTGGGTATCAAACTTGGTTCCTATTTCAAAACTTGATGGGGGCATCCGCATCTGCATAGATTTCAGAGACCTAAACAAAGCATGTATAAAAGATGATTTTTCGTTGCCTAACATTGACATGATTGTAGACATGACAGTGGGAAATGAAATGCTTTCTCTGATGGATGGTTTCTTTGGGTACAACCAAATAATGATTTCCAAAGAGGACCAACACAAAACGACCTTCACTTGTCCATGGGGGACCTACTACTGGAACATGATGCCATTTGACCTAAAGAATGTTGGGGCCACCTACCAAAGAGCCATGACGTTAATCTTTCATGACATGATCCAAAAAATTGTCAAATATTACATTGATGACATACTAGCACAATCCAAAAAGAGGAGAGATCACATAGCAACCTTGAGTGCTATTTTCGATAGGCTGGAGGAATACAAGGTCTATTTAAATCCAAAGAAATGCATCTTCAGTGTACAATTAGGAAAGCTATTGGGATACATAGTGTCAATGAGGGGTATTGAAATAGATCCCACCAAGGTAAAAGCAATCCTTGAGATAGAAGCACCCAAAACATTGAAAACTTTGAGACATCTCCAAGGCAGGCTTCATTCCATCCGCAAATTCATAGCACAACTGGCAGATAAACAAAACCCATATTCTCACCTACTTCACAAGGGAGTAGCATACAAATGGGATGAAAAGTGTGAGGAAGCCTTCAACAAAATCAAATAATATCTACTCACACCTCTGGTTCTCATGCCACCAATCCCAAGAAAGCCACTAATCCTCTATGTCTTAGAAACAATAGTAGCCCTCAGTGCTCTCCTAGCTCAACATGATGAAAATGGGACAAAGAGGGCCATCTATTACATCATCCACACAATGGTTGGGCATGAGTTAAACTACTCATTCATCAAAAAATCTTGTCTAGCAGTAGTGTTTGCTTCACATAAATTCAAAAACCACATGTTGGCACACAAAATTAAACTCATTGCCAAGATCGATCCCCTAAAGTACCTACTATCAAAGGCAATGATCACAAGAAGGATAGCTAAGTGGGTCATGATTCTATCAGAGTACGACATTGAATACATAGAGCAGAAAGTAATCAAAGGCTAGGTCATCATAGATCAGCTCGCAGAAGCACCCATCTATTCAAAGAATCCACTCATATCAGAGTTTCTGGATGAATCCATCTTCAATCTCAGCATAGCCGACCACTGGAAACTCTACTTTGATGGTTCCTACATGCAACATGGATCAGGAGCGGGTGTCTTCTTCATCACCCCACATGGGGACTGTATACCTAGATCCTACAAATTGGCATTCCCCTGCACTAATAACATTGTAGAATACAAGGCTTTAACCATAGGTCTCAGAATAGCAGTGCAGTGGCACATCATGGGCCTCAAAGTATATGGAGACTCAGTTGATAATAAATTAAGTGAATGACGAATACCAAACAAAGGATGATAAGCTGACTCCATACAAAAAGTTGGTGGAGACCCCCAAAGAATCATTCATTGATATCACATTTGAGTAGATTCTCATAGCAAACAACAGAGCAGCAAACACCATGGCAACAATTGGATCCCTACTGGACATCCCTTGCAACGTCTCAGAACATGAATTCCTGGTAGAACAGCTTCTCGTGCCTGCATTTGAGGTTCTAGAGTTAGAATTTGTGTGTGAAATCGTTGGTCCCAATGATCCTTGGTACCATGACATTTACATGTATCTGAGAATATGAGTCCTCCCAACTAACATAACGTCAAACCTCAAGAAATCCTTTGTCAAAAAAGCATCTAGGTTTGTCATCCTAGGAAATACCCTTTACCATAGGAGCATAGAAGGAACCTTATTACCCTGCCTAAACGCTGAAGAATCCTTAACTACTTTAACTAAGGTACATAATGGAATTTTTGGTTCACACTCAAGCGGAATGACCTTCACCAAGAAATTGATGAGGAAGGGGTATTATTGGCCTACTATGGAAAGGCAAGTGCATGACTACATTAGAAGGTGTTTACAATGTCAACAACATGGGGACCTCATGCATGCTCCAGCTTAAGAGCTCCATCTGATTGTCACACCATGGCCCTTTTCACAGTGGGGGCTTGATCTCATAGGGAAAATCACTCCCACCTCATCTAGTGGCCACAAGTTTATCATAACCACCACTGAGTACTTTACCAAGTGGGTCGAAGCCATACCAATGACCTACATAACTGGAAAGAAAATATCAAAGTTCATCCTGAACTATCTCATATGCTACTACGGTGTTCCCCAAGCTATTATCTGAAATAATGGGACACCATTAAAAAATTAGGAGGTTCGTGACCTATGCGACAAACTTAAAATCCAACATTGTTTTTCTACTTTGTATTATCCCCAAGGCAATGGCCAATCAGAAGCCACTAATAAAAACATCCTAAAGATCCTAAAAAAGACAGTCAATGACATAAATCGTGACTGGAATCTACAGCTAAATCTCGCCCTCTGGGCCTATCGAACTAGCATCCACACACCAACAGGTTCCACCCCCTTCTCCTTGGTTTATGGATCAGAAGCTATATTGCCCATCGAGATCGATCTCCCATCACTAAGAAAATCACTGCAAAACCTCATCATGGATGAAGAATACCGAGTATCAAGACTGAATGAGCTGGAGCTACTAGGTGAGTGCCATATGGATGCCTTAAACCATTTATAGGTCTATCAAAACCGACTCAAGAGGAGCTATAACAAAAATATCAGAAGCAAGACCTTCTAGGTCGGAGAACTTGTCCTAAATGAGAAATAGAAGAATGTCCCAAATCTAAACAACAAAGGAAAATTTGAACCCAACTGGTTGGGCCCATTTGTTATCACAACAAGCTATAAGTTGGGGGTTTATCAGTTATCAATACTCAAAGTTTGCAAGAGCCCATGAACAACTCCCATCTCAAAAAGTTTTATGCCTAAATCTTTCAAGGTATAGAACCAAAAAATAAAAAAATTGGAAAATGACCTTAAAAAATGGTCACCCTAATGAAAACCTGGCAAACAGGCGTCTTGGTGACAACAACAAAAATCAAAAAAGAAAAAAATGATCAAAAAAAGTAAAGAGAAAAATCATCCTCTAGTGAAAACCACTTCGGTGGTGTTTTGGGTAGGTACCTTGGTGAAAACCTGGAAAACAGGAACCTCATGTAAATAAGCACGCTCAATCCACCAAAACCTTTGTGGCTTGTTCCGCATCATCCATCCATCACACTTTTCATCATCCATCGCATTCCATATTTGCATCCATCATCTGTCGCATTTGCATCATAGCTTGGTCTTGTTTTCATGTCATGATCCCTCCTAGTACTACTCGGCCCATTCTCAAGGTCAGTTTGCCCTACCTTTATCAGAGTAGTCTATTGCATTGCACTGGGGGCATGTTCTCATCGGATTATATTCATGTATATTCTTGAAGTCCTTAAATTAGAAAATCCAAAAACATCATAAAATCAAAAAATCCAAAAACATCGAAAAATCATATCAAAATCCCAAAACATTCAAAACATATCAAAATCCAAAAATAGGTCAAAAAGTTAGTCAAAAAGTCAAAAATAGAGTCGTCTTTTCAAACTATAGGTCTCTAAGCCTTGAATGTAGGAAGGGTTGATCTTTGATCATCCCTCGAGACACCTAGGTCAGTCCTTTAGGAGTCTGTCATAATAAACTGGCAATCCATTTGTTCATATCTCATCAATAATCGAGTATGTGTCAGTCGAACTACGTGGTCTCTGCATATAAAACGTAGGCAAGGCTAATCTATTGATCAGCCCCTGAGGCCCCTAGGATAGGTCTTTAGGTTAGTCTCTTGGTCAAAATTTCAGAAAACCCAAAAACATTTGAAAAATATTGAAAATACCAAAAATGGCCTCAAAACATTTCAAAAAAAACATCAAAAACATCCAAATATTTGAAAAAGTCCATTTGTCTCATCTCGCTTTCACCCGCAATAAACATCACTCATAATAAATCATCATCATCCCCAACCTTTGGTGAAATAGTTAGAAACAAGTCTAGCAGGTCAAAAGTCAAAACCAAAACGTCAAAGTCTTAAGTCTAGGTCAGTATGTAAACAAGTTGATCAACTCTTTGTGTCAATAGCTTATCATCCAATCGGTCCCATATCAAAACATCTGATATTGTCATGTCCTAGGATGCATCCTTAATACAATGGACATCAAAATTAGGAATCACCAAAGTTTAGTCTTAGCTAGCGGTATTGAAGAACATTAACTTGCTTGTTTACTTTATCTTTATCTTGTTGATTTATCTTATTGTGCTCATTCCAAGGACTTCTCGATGATGTCTAATCAAAGGACTTAGAGAAATAGGAATGGGGAAATGATCATTATCTTTTATCTGCTATGTTTGTTGGATGCTCTTGTAATATAACTTGGTCATGTGTGCTATGTTTAGATGTAGGATGTTTTGGATATCTTGTCTGACTACATAGGAAAGCTTGCTTTCCTATGTTTTGGCCCAAGATGTTTGAAATATTTGAACTGCATTCGAAATAAGGTTTCTATACACCAGGTTTGAATAGGGGTACTCCTATTTGATTGTCAAATCAAAGTCCATCACACTAGGTGCAACGCCATCCTGGTTCTTAATACCTTGATGCATCATGCCTACGTGTGTTATGAAACATAAGATAATTGGTCCTTTGAAAATCTCAACTCCTCAACAAGTGATCATCAGCATTATCATCATCTCTCATGTCTTGTTGGAATCTCTTATTTTTCTTCTACCTCTTTCTTTTTACGCTAACATGGTACCATGGCAATTAATCAGAAATCACTATCATCGTTGCATTTATCTTGCATCCACAAACCGTCAGCATATTGCATATTGCATATCATATAGGAAACATTAAAATTCATAACATTGCATTTCCATTAGACATAATTGGATTATTCTAAGCATTTCACAAATCATTACATTGCATTCATTTCACATGAACATACAAACAATCATCCCATAGCATTATAAACATCTACATCATCATAGCATCATTTGTATTCATTCTATCATAACGTTGCATAATCATCCCATAACACATATAAGCATCCATTACACTATCACATAAAAATCATACATCATTTGCATCCATATCGACATAACATTCATAAACATCATTTACACATATCATAATCATGTCACATAGTCACAAGCGCATATCATACATATAAAAGGTACACTACATCATACGAACCATCACTGCATAATATAGAATTGTTATTCTAAGCATTTCACACATACATCCATATAAAACAACATTTGCATCCATCATACCATATCATAAATATCGTCATAACATTCATGACCACATGCATAAATAACATCATTATAAGCATCATATAAAATACATCGCCATATAATATATGAGAAAAGATAAGGAAAAAGATTGCATTTTATCCATTAGGAGCATAATATAGATTTGTTAGTCTAAGCATTTGCACAACATAACATTTTGCATACATCATTAAAAATGCATAAGAAAATATACAAAAAAAAGAAATACATCCATACATCATCACATAACATATCCATCACGACATCGTAAGATAGAAGCATTACATAGCATATAGAAAGTAGAACCATCCATAATGCATAAATAAAATAGGACATAGCATATAACATCGAATAAAAATCATCATCTCATATCATATATCTCATCAAAATATACATTGTCATGATACAAAAATCGGATCAATGTACATGTATGTCAATAAGTACAAAATGGCCACTGGGCGCAAAAAGAATCCTGTGTCAAGATCAAAATGGAGGCTAGCCCTGTTGGTTGTTGCCCTTGCCACCTGCTCTCTTGTCGTGTTGCTCTGTCGGCCTGTGCCCTATTCTCTATGAGAAATTTGGCACTTGGGCTGCTCGTGGGATGACCTGGTAATAGTATAATCTGTAATAGTCAGCCTCCTGAATGGCCTCCCTGTATGCTTGGAGTGATACTCTACTTCGGGAGGAGGATTCCTGCATGCTCTCTAGCTACTTCCATCGGCCCATCTCAGCCACTGCCTATAACTCTGCAGCCTGTCTCTGTAGGACTGCCTAGTCCCACTCTGCTCTGGCCTGATCCCTCTTAGCTTTCAGTGCCTATACCTGGGCCTGCAACTGCAAAATCTAACTATCTCTAGGATCTAGCTATAGAGGTGGTTGTATGGCTGGCTTGTCCTAACCCCCATATTTGGGCGATGTCAGAACCCTATCTTGGTGCCCATCCTATCTGTGATGCTACCCCTGGTCCTGATCCTATCTCGAGACATCCTGGTGGGGCTAATCCTGTTGATCCCTAACTGGCTAAACTGGTGGTGGCCCACCACCTCCCTAATCCTGATCTTTACCCCCTCGGCCCCATCCTGCTCCCCTGCCTCTCGCTCTACATTGAGCGAATGTTGTCCCTGGAACTGTCAAACAAAGAGGTGGCTTGAACCAGTCTCTGTAGGCCTATGTGACCCTTGGATCTGCTTGTCCCTGGTCATATGGCTATGGCCTCACCACCAACTGCATAAAACTCTGAATTGCCTCATGGACAGGTATGTACCGACCCCAAGAGCTTTGGCTCACTGTCCTCGCAAAAACAACCACATACTGATCATCTAGATGATCTTGGGCCTCATCGAACTACCTCTGAACCCTATCCAACAAGTACATCTCAATCATGGTGTGCTCCCTACTCTACATAAGTCTATCTTGGCAGACGAAGAAAATTTTTTGCACGTTGTCAAACCATGTCAATTGTCCAAGGTATGGCCACCATCTGAACACTCACATGTTGTCAAGGACCCTCCTCCAATGATTAATCCCGTGCTGCCCAGTGTGGATGAAAGAAAGACCCCCTCTGTACCACTAAACAACTAGATCATCTGGCTCATGGGGAACCTGAACAACTCGAGGATGAAGCACAGGGATGTGCTCCCACGCCCAGACATGCAGGAATGTGACCCCCGCCCCAAGTGCTCTACCATCTTGATAGGAAAACTCATGTAGATGTCTGTAAAGAGAGGCCAGTAGAATTGGTCCCCATGCAAACAGTGTCGGTCACCACCAGACCATGCACTCCCAAGTGAGCCCCCATCCAGGACTAAAATATCAGCCCTGCCAATCTGGTGCAAAAAGACCCAATATGATGGCCGCAATGACTAAACGGTAGGGAAACATAAGAGGCTTGTGGTGCTCCAATCAATCTGGCCCTCACAGAATACAATCTGATCTTTGTCTAGGATGGCATAATAGGCCTCCCTCCTAGTGTCCATATCATAAATGACCTGCTCGTAGTGAATCAACAATCTCAAGATCCACCACATGTCCTCCAGTGTGAGTGTGGCCTCACTTGTTAGAAGATGGAAGAGGTCTCATTGTGCCACCTCTTAGCAAGTTCCATCATCATGCCCAAGTGAGTCTTCATCGGTGGTGCATAGGCGATATATCAAAGGCCCATCTCTTCTAGGCACTCCTGCTCTCACTCGGGCAAGTCACACAAAAGCCTGAATATCTCTTGGGACCTATGCTCGCATGAGTAGATCTCCCTCGCCTCCTCCTACATCAGGAAAGTCACCATGTTAAAATTCATAAAAAAATATTGATCATGGCTTATCCCAACATTCTGAACTAACCCTAGCATCGATGCCTTTGAAGGCGGTGCAGTTTACAAACTTTAAACTGCACCGTTAGAGCCCTCAAACTCTTAAACTGCATCGTAACAGTTCAGTTTGCAAAGGCATTGCAGTTTAGCAAGAAATACTAACTCTAAAGGGCACCATGGTGGTGCAATCTGCAAAGGTGGTGGAGTTTGGAATTTAACCCTAAATCCCAAACTGTACCACAGTGTCAGACCTTGCAACGACGACGTAGTTTAAACATTGAGCATCTTTGTTTGAAATTTCAGCAGGCCAATATAGCACTGCTCCTAAGGACCTAGTTTTTAAATGCAATAAATGAGCATGAAGATAAAAAAAAGAGGTTGGGTCAAGTCGACTCACCGATGGTCCAGTGCCAGGAAGTCTCTAGTGTGTTCGTACTCGGTCGGAAATGTGCATAGGGAGTTCTTGTTGTGCCATTTCTCCAAAGGGTCAGAGCTCAAATCTATAGAATCTCTCAAGGCTGAATGTGAAAATAAATAGGAAGTGGCCCCTCAAGGCTTATTTAAGCCTGAAAATTAGGGTTTTTTGTCCCCGTTTGGCTATCATGCTAGGGTTTTAGACCCCGATCCCATTTTTTCTTGTCCAAAGGCTGTTTTGCACTATTTTTTGCATTTTACCCCATTTTTTGACCTCTCGGAGCCTTTCTGGACCCATCGGGCACCTTGTCATCCTTTTTTCGCGAGATTAGCCAAAAATAAATAAAAATTGTCTGATCTCTTGAGGGGGCAATATAGCAACATATTTTGTCCGCTAGGGCAACAGTGGGACATTCTTGAAATCAATTTTTTTTGGCTTTTTGATTGAGATAGTTTATTCTTTGAAACAACACAGTAAGTGCATCACTTCAAAGAGGGGAAAAATGTAGACACGTAAAATGTATCGATTGACATTGCACGCTTGATCCCAATTACTAACACTCTTTCATCCTAAATCATCCCCCTATCTAACCATTTAATCGAATACCCTAATTTGATTAAATTCATCAATTTTCCTCTCTTAATTAAATAAATCATTTATCTGATTAAGTCATTCTCTCTTGTTAGTTAAATCAATCAATCTGATCTAATTATCCCTATTTAATTAAATAAATCAATTTTATTTAATTAATTTCTAAAGTCTATCTCATTAAATTAAATAAATTAAAACCTTATTTAATCTAATCTAACACCATTCCCTTTAATTAAATAAATCAAAAGTCTTTATTTAATTAATATCTAAATCACATTCTTCTCATCTTTGATTTAAATCCACCCATAAATTTAAGTCACATTTGTCAAATCATCTAATCCCTCATTAAATTAATTAACCCTTGATTAATTTAATTCTAATCCATGTCCCATCCTCTAGCTTTTTCCACTTGCACATGAAAATAGATTTAATTCATTTATTAAATCCCCATTTTCGCTCAACATGGCATAATAAGAGAATATTCCTTCAAATTTGAATTCAAATCCAAGTGGACTTTGTCCTTCCAACAAGACATTTATTTTATCTCATAAGTCCTTTTGCATTGACCCAAGTGGCCATTACTCCATTTGACTCTTCATCCACCTTGTCATTTCAACATTTTCAAATTTCAAATATATGCATTTATGGGCACATTCATCAAAATGTGCACATCCCTCATCCATCCATCTCTTGACAAGTGGCACCTTTCCATTGGTTCAATGTTAGTCCCACATTGCTCTGTTTTGGGCATTTCTCCATCTTATCATTTTATAAATAAGAGGCTTCTTTCCTCATTTCATCATCCACAATTTGAGCAAACTTACTATACTCAAATCTATACTCAAGCATAGAAATTCTCATCCATTTCATCAAGTATTAGCTAGGTTATGCAGGTTTTTCATCATGGAGCACACTTGAATCTTCAACAAAGTGGATCACTCTTCAACACACATCAATCTTGCATAATAGGAGTTGGGAAAGGGCCAATTTTCACATCAAATTGGCACCAATTCCCTCATAAGATCAAGAGTTTGCATTGCTTTTTAATAGGATCTAATCTATCTTATTGCTTTTTGTAGTGTTCTTGCTTTCATTCCTAATTGAGCATTGTTGAATGGATTTTATGGGGAACTTAGATTCTAACTTGCATTTCAATCTTCTAATGTGTGTGTTTGTTGTGTTTTGCAGGTGCTAGGATTTTGGTTCTACAGTCCTCAAGAAACTTGTCCAGTCTAATGTCATAACATTGCAAGACCCTAAACTGTATGACCTAGGGTAGTTCAAACCATCATGGTGGGATGATAATTCCTTTTGTGATTATCATCGAATAAAAGGACATAAAACCTCATCCTGCAGATAGTTGAGAAATATCATACAAGACCTTATTGAAAGTCATGTCATTGAAATAGAAGGTCAACAATTTTCTTGTAACTTAGGCCATACCATTCAAAAAAATCCATTGCAATATCATAGTTAAGGTAATCCCTCTTGGTCAGGTCAAAAGACTAACAACATAGCCAATTACACTTGTAGTGCCTTTGACTACTCAAGTGGACTTCCAATTAATCACCTTCAAGTTGTTGATGAACATATTAATACCTTCACCATTAAAAAGACTCTAGAATGTAATGTCACCACTCAGCAAGGCAAGATCACAATACCTGGTCTTCCGCTAAACAACCACAACCCAAAGGACAATTCAACCTTGTTAACCAATTGGGAAAAACTCCAGCACAAATTTCCATACTTGAACTATTGCGCATCTTGCCCACACATAAAGTTATTCTTGATAAGGCCTTAAAGGAGTCTTCCATTCCTATCGACATTGATGTCAACCATTTTGAATATATGGTTGGATATTTTCAGAATAAGATTACTCTTCGCCTAAACCATCTCATAACTGTAACATCTAGAAAATGCAATGAAAGGTTAAACAACGCACAATAATGCGATCTAAGCTCTAAATGTAATCTAAGTTAAACAACAGAGAATAAAGGAAAGCTAAAACATAAATAAACTGAACAATCTCACCCAATATCTACGTAATTCCATGTATAACCTTGATTTCCCTTCTCCATTTTTCCATTGTAGTATAATTTTCCTCAAATTTCTCTTGTGCAAGTATAGCCTGTGATAGTGATTTAGAAAAACATCGAAGATTCAAATAATAGATATGCTTCCAAAAATTATAAGATTTCGGGAGAGATTAAAATGATGAAAGACATATCAATTTATAGAAAATTGATCAATCGAATGACAGGCTAGGATCAAAAGATCGATGAACGGTTGAGATCAAAAGATTAGACATGCATTATGATAACTGTTAGTAGTGACATGAGTGATACAAATTAGAAATAGAAATAAATATTAAATAAATGATTTAATCTTCGAGTTTAGTATTCGAAAATAGAAGAATAGTCTTTGCATGACAAAGATAAAGATAGATTAAAAAAACTCTCTGTTCGAACGCACACACAAGATTTAATTAATTAAATAAATATATTTAATTAATTAAATAAATATATTTAATTAATTAAATAAATATATTTAATTAATACACATGTACACACAAACGAGTTAGAACTAGATGACTGAATGATATGACAAATAGATTATTCATGAAAGCAACTCAGACATTAAATCAAGAGTTAACCGACCGAATTAAATAGATCTCGAGTCGAGTCAAAGTGAATACATATATAACTTACATAATTATCTAAATATAGAGGAATGCATTGAAATATAATTTATAAATTAAATAATTCATTTAATTCAAGATTTGATATTTGAAGAATAATTAATTAAGTTTTGAAGGGGTTAAATGAATAATTAAATAAATAAAGAATTTATTTAATTATAGTTGACATATGATAAAGGGTAAATTAAATAAGAATTTATTTAATTTGACAAGAAAGATAAGGTTAATTAATAACATAATTAAATAAAAAGTGTTTATTTAATTAATCAGATAGAATAAAGAAAACGAGAATTAATTAAATAATTATGATTATTTAATTAATAGATGAATTAAGGTTAAGGAAAATTAATTAAATAAATAAATTTATTTAATTAATAAAGAAATGAAGAACTTTAGAGAATAATTAAATAATTAACATTATTTAATTATGACCATGAAGATACAAATTATGAAGAAATATTGAAGTTGCAGGCTTAGACTAGATTTCAGTGTCTACAATAATGATGCATTACATATTGAAGTGTTCATCCACAAACACAAGGTTAGACGAGTCTTAGTAGATGGCGGAGCACGATTGAACATATGCTCCTTAAAATTGGTCAAGGCATTAGGCTTCTCTAATGCATGTGTAGATCCCACCAAAAGCATAGTCATAAAAGCATTTGATGATGAGGAACATTCTTCTAAGAGCACTATCACACATCCTACTTGGTCAACCTTGGATTCATGCATTGAAGGTTGTACCATCCACCTATCACCAATGTTTGAAGTTTCCTTTCAATGGCATCAAGATTACCATACCTAGTGATCCTAATCACTTTCAATATTGCACCAACTTGAGAGGCATTTTTGAACACCAAGTTCCTATTAGTCACGAAGCTTCAATGTTTGCCTCTTCCAAATACATCGATCTGTCTACACTTACCAAGTCATCCATGTCCACTGCTTTGTCCTCCACCATACCATCTACTTCCACCATCTCGAGTGTCGACCTGAATATCAAGATCTAGGACAAAGGTTGTGGTGAGTACAAATTAAACACTTCCTATTGTATCACTAAGATACCCAAGTCTACAAAATCTTATGGTAGGCCTTGTTTCAGACTAGAGCCCAAAGAGATCTTTAAAGTTCCCCCTACAATGAATTTCACAAACTTGGGAGAACTAAATAAAGTAGATATTGAATATATATCGGCCTAGATTTACAAAGACATGGAAGACCTACCTCCGTTACTAGTACAACAGTATGGAAAAGGCTATGAGATGATCAAGGCGAAAGGCTATGATGGAACTAGTTGCCTTGGTATAAACAACACTGGAAGAAGAGAACCCATAATGCCATCTAGAGACCGAAGAATCTGAGGTTAGGGTTTGAGCCAATCAAGATTGATAGTCCATGTACCCATGCACTTGCAGGTGAGGGCATAAATGCTTCTGAAAGTGTTGACAAAATGAACTCCCATACCGAGACTGACTTGCATGAGTGGGAATATGGTTCTAAAAGATCCCTGAGTGACTATGAGCTTGATAAAATGTTTCGAGAACTAGGTGAGTCATCTTTTGATGAAAAATTTAGATAAATGTTTAACGTTGAACCTTCTAAAAACCCTCCTAAAATCCCAATGAAAAGAGAAGACTGGGTAAAAATATTTTGGCCTAGTGATGATGGCAAACCTAAACTGCCACCTGACCCTATTGACCATGATTCCAATGTGTTTGTCCCTTATATTGACCATGATTCCAACTTGTTTGTCCCCTATCTTGACCATGAGTCCAATTTAATTGAGTCCAATGAAGATGACGATTGGATGGAATCCTCCTAGGACTTTGAGGACACTTCCATCTTTACCCTTTCAGCCTCAATTTGCATGCTTTCAAGATAATCTCCACCTTTCACCAACACTGATGATGGCATCACCCTTATGTACCCACAAATCATTGATTGGTACCAATAAGACTCACCTATCATGGACACTTTTGAGAATGATAAGGCTATTGCAGAATTCATGGGAATCCATGAAGGAATACCGAGTGGGGACCATAAAGCTGGATTCAGTATAGATCTTGATTCTGCAACATACTTCGGGGAGACTATTCAATACTCTAGTTGTAAAAGTAATAAAAATAAAACAAGAAAAGAGATGTATTTAGGTGAAAACCACAAGGCACCTTATGATGAAACAAAATTGAAAAGCAAGGACGTATCCAAGGGTGAAAACCTCTCTAAGGCATCCAAGGATGGAGGATTGAAATTTCTTCTCGTTACCCAAGAGAAATCAGCCATGCTCATTGAAGATACCATAGAAATCAATATAGCCACACCTAAAAATCCCAAAATGATATCTTTGCAGCCTCATTGACAGAAGAGGAAAATCCTAAGTTTCAAGAGTTCTTCTCATAACACAAGATCAACTTCACATGGTTCTATGCCAATATGCCAGGATTAGATCCAACATTAGTTTTGCATCATCTGCCCTTGCTTCCAAATGCAAAACCAGTCAAACAAAAGCTCAAAAATATGCATCCATAGATTGCCTTGCTAGTCAAAGTCGAACTCAAAAAGTTACTAGATGTGAGGTTCATAAGATTGATAGATCATGCCGACTGAATATAAAACCTCATACATGTCACCAAATCGCATGGTCAAATACGTATCTGCACATACTTTTAGGATTTGAACAAGGCATGTCCAAAAATATGATTTTCAACTTCCAAATATAGAAATCATAGTGGATCTCATAGCAGGATATGAGATGTTGTCCCTTAGGGATGGTTTCTCATGATACAATCAGATTCACATCGCCCTAGAAGATCAACACAAAACAACATTCAATTGTCCTAAGGTACATATTGTTGGAATGTTATGTCTTTTGGTCTGAAGAACACAGTGCTATGTATCAACAAGCTATGACCACAATATTTCATGATCTCAAGCACACACTGATGGAAGACTACGTTGATGATTTCCTGAAAAAGTCCTTAACATACTGCGATCATCTAAAAGTATTGGAATTTAAAAAAAAAATGTTAGAAGAGTATAAGGTCCATCTTAATCTTAAGAAGTGTGTTTTCGGTGTGACTTCGGGTAAACTCTTGGGGTACATAGTTTCTCACCAAGGCACCGAAGTTGACCCACCTAAAGTAAAGGAAATCTCGGACATGCCTCCACTGAAAGGAATCAGTGAGCTCATAACATTACAAGGCAGATTACAGTACATTAGATGTTTCATTGCATAGTTAGCTGACAAATGTCAACCATTTCAGTACTTGTTATGCAAGGGAGTCTCCTTTGTGTAGACCAACAAGTGTCAAGAAAATTTTTAACAAATCAAATATTACCTTCTGACACCACCAATCCTAATGTCACCCATTGATGGAAAACCATTGATCTTGTACATTTTTGCAACCAATTCCGCACTGGGGGAATTACTCGAACATAATGACCATGATGAGAAAGAAAGAGCCATATATTACATCAATCACACCTTGGTTGGGTATGAACTCAACTACACTCCCATTGAACGTGACTGCCTCACAATTGTCATTGCCGCTCAGAAATTGAGGCATTACATGCACAATGGGGACTCAACCTCATGGGTAAAATCCATCCAACTTCATCCAATGGCCACAAGTTCATTATCACTTTCACTGAGTATTTCACCAAATGGATAGAAGCCATTACCCTCACCTACATAACTGGTAAGAAAATTTCCAAATTCTTCTTTAAGTACATCATTTTTCGGTATGGTGTTCCCCAATCCATCATCACAGACAATGGTCATCCTTTCAAAAATTAGGATGTCCATGAGCTTTTTTAATGCTTCCATATTCAACATCATTTCTCCACGCCCTATTACCCACAAGGTAATGGTCAAGATGAGGCATCTAACAAGACAATCATTAAGATTCTTAAGAAGACTGTTAATGACGCTGGTTGTGATAGGAATCTCCAACTTAATCCCACTCTATGGGCTTATCACACCAGCATCTACATGCCTATTGATGCCACCCCATTCACTTTGGTCTTTGGATCTGAAGCTATTCTACCCATTGAGGTCAAAATCCCCTCCTTAATGGTATTTATGAAGGGATTGATCGATGACAAAGAATATCGGCAATCTTGATTGCATGAGCTAGAATTGTTAGAAGAATGCAGACAAAATGCCTTGAATCACTTACAGGCATATCAGAATCACAATTTCAGAAGTTACAAGAAAAGAGTGATGGTCTTAAAGTTTGACATTGGCAACTTGGTCTTGATGCAAAATCCAAAGAATCAAGCTAACCGTGAGAAGCCCAACAAGTTTGAGCCTAATTGGTTGGGTCCTTACATCAGCACTATCGCATTCGATTCTGGCACTTACCAATTGGATACTCCAAATGGGGAACAATTGACATAACCTATAAATATTTTGCATCTAGACAAGTTCTACACATAGCATCAGAGAGCTTGGTTAAAAATCATAAAAATACAAAAAAATTGAAAAATACAAAAAAATCGTCACCCTAATGAAAACCCAAAAAACAAGTGTCTTGGTGACACCAAAAAGATCAAAAATATCAAAAATAGTAAAGAAAAATAATCTGTCCAATAGTGAAAACCACTTTTTTGGCACTTTGGATAAGTACCATGGTGAAAACCTGACAAACAGGCGCCATGCGTAGGCAGTCTTTGTTTCGCCATCTATTATCACTCCATCTACCTTTGTCCATAATAAATGCTCGATCTTCCGACACCCTCACAAAATTCGTCATAAAGTCTTGCTATTTCTTTCCATGGCTGACAACGGTTGATATCATGTCTCGCATATCCTTCGCCTTTCATTTCAAGCATGTCCTTTTCCATCTTATTCATCTTGGCTAGTCCTAGACCTAACTGGGGGAAACACCCTTATGACCTGACTGTAGTGGGTCCCACACATGGTCTCAAAAATTGTAAAATGTCCTAAAAAAAACCCTAAAAATCATAAAATGTCCTAAAAAAATCCATAAAAACCGTAAAATGTCTTGAAAAAATCCATAAAAATCATAAAATGTCCTAAAAAAAATCCATAAAAATCGTAAAATGTGCTAAAAAAAATCCGTAAAAATCATGAAATGTCTTTAAAAAATCCAAAAAAATCAAAACATGTCAAAACCAAAAAAACATCCAAATAACACTCAAAAATCCAAAAATTAGAGTCATAGTCCGTCGTGTCAGTTGTGTCAGCCTTTGTCACTGTTGAACTACGTTGTCTCTGCACATTTGCTACATAGGAAAGACCATATATTGATGCATGCCTGAGACATTAGGTCAATCCTTTTAGGTTGTCCAAATAAAATCATGACTCTATTTTTTGTCAAATAAAACAAAGTCAAGTCGTGTCGAACTACGAGGTATTTGCGCATTGCTACGTAGGAAAGGCCATCAATTGATGAGCCCCCGAGGCCGCACTAGGTCAGTCCTTTAGGGTTCGTCACATTCACTATCACATGTCAGATATCTTCAAATAAATCATTTTTTTTAATCAGTCTTCTCAGTCAAAGTCTGGTCGAACTACGTGGTCTCTGAGTGTATGATGTAGGCAAGGCCACCATCTATGTGCCCCTGAGGCCCCCTAGGTTCAGTCCCTTAGGGTCTTTTGAGTCAATTATCCTTTTCTCACTAATGTCCTAAATTAGGCAACTCTTAAACAAACTTTGGCAATCATTTAATCAACATTTCAACTAAATTGCCATGACAACACTGGCATGCAGTCAATTCGGCCATCTAATCAACTTTGGTCAAACTGTCATAACAAGTCAACCTGTCAACTCTTGGTTATTCTTCAGATATGTCTTTCTGAAGAACAAACCATGTCATTTATTTAAGGTTTAGGATATGTCTTTCCTGAGCATCGACATTGTCATTTCACATTTTGAGGGATTCTCTTGACATTTGAGGATCGATCATCTTGACGTCAACATCATTCAGGATTTGTGTCGCTGAATTTGGCATTACCTAACATCTGTCAGACATTAGCCTGCCCAACATAAACCTAGGCTTTGTCAAACTTGGCATCTTGACATCAATACACTTGACATCTGAACATACTTGGAAAACACTTTGGCAAACACTATCTTTAATCTTGTCACACTTGTCATTTGATTTTTCGTCATGCTACTAGTTCCTCGAGGATGTCCTGCACAGGATTTAGAGCAATAACATATCATGATGATTGTCTTATCTTTATGAACTGACATGTTACTAGTTCCTCAAGGATGTTTTGCCATCAGGAGTAACAACATTTCATGGCTTGTCTTTCTTGTTTGTGGTTGGTTGTGACAAAAAGACTGGGGCAACTAAGTTCCTCGTATGAGTCATAATCATCCTTGTTTGTGACTGCTTTTTCTATGTGATGGTGTGACCTTGCACACCATTGATTTATGTCATATCATGGTGTTTTTTGGCCATTACAATAATCCACCCAATGATGATTAAAGCAATACCTATTAGTACTTTGGAAATATATTGAAGGATTCTTTCTCCGCACTAACATCCATCCCTTATGTCTGGTAATCTCTCTTCATTCGTCCCCTAATGATATCCTGTGACATACAAAAATATAATTGCATACATGCTCATATATAGAAATTGCATTAGTGCATTACACATTTACGTAAATCCATTCACATATTTGCATTTACATCACCAACATAAATACATCATTTGAATTAATTCATTTGCATTAATATAACATATAAGCACATTAAACATTTTCATACATCATCCATGTCATTAATGCATAAAAATTTAGGATCATAACATAAAGCATCATATATCCCATAATCCATACCTACACACTCATCCATCAATGCATTCATAATCATAAGCATAGAATCCATCGGTGTCAAAAACATTATGCATATATAGAATATTATCATCATCATCATAAACCATCTCATCATAAATGACCATCACAAATGCATACATCACATAAAATATAATGCATCATCATAGGAATCATAACATAGATAACATAACATGAACATAATAAAATCATAATGCATCATAACACAACACATAGCATAGAGTCCGCACAAAAATTGCAACATATATATAATAATCCCAAAATAATGTCATGGGATAGAGTCCCGAGGAATCCCAAAAATAGAGCTCGTAGGCTTGATGGTCAATATATAAAGTGTCTCAACATAATGACAGTAACATGAAATATGCCCTAGCTAGTACCCTCCTCATCCCCTCGGGGTGAGGGACAAGGTGATTGATGCTCTCTCTCGGGACCTGATGATCTCTGTTCAAATACAACAGGATGGTTGTGTGATGACCCAGGTACTGTAGTGGATGGTCGGCTATGATGTGACCTATGCCCTGATGATGATGATGCATGGTTGTGATGTGATCTGTGCCCTAATGATGATGTATGGTTGTGACTCGACCTATGTCCTAATGAGTGTTTGTGGTTGTGGTGTGACCTGTGTCCCGATGACTATCCAGATGAGGTGGATGGGCTCACACTACTCTAGCTCCTACAACTATGACTCTTGTTGCTGCTCCTTGAGCCACTACCTGTCTCACTCTAGGACCGAGTGAGACTCGGCTCTTGCTACTCTGTTGGCACAACTCTCTCATATAATATCCTATAGTGTGCTCGACTCGCACTCACCCTCACCAACTCTCTCGCCACCTCTCTCATAGGCCCAACACACAGCTCTACAAAATGTGAACACCAGTGTTGCACCTCTTGATGACTCACCACCACCTGATCCCTCTCCACCCTGGTCACCTCCAGCTCTGACTACAGTGTTATAATCTAGGCGAGGACCTCATCCAACTAGCTCTGCATATCTATCAATCGTTGATCAACTATCGCATCCCACAGAAATGGTGGTCTCCCAGCAGAAACATCCTCACCCTCCACCATTTGCTCTCTAATTAGTCTCTCTGCATCATCCATCTCCTCATCTACCCTCGTATCCTCCTCCTCCCCACCACCATCCAGCATCTCCTAATCTCTCCCCACATTCTGCTCCCTGGCTACCTCCACCTCCACCTCCAGACGAGGTCCCTCTGGCTACTCTCCCTCTGCCCTGACCTCCCTCTCTCCCTCCTCTCCCTCACCTACCTCTTGGATAGGTGATAGTGGCACTCATGCAACTCACTGTCGCAATCTCCTCACTTGCCTCTGACCTCTCCCCCCTTCTCCTCCATCTCCTCCATCATCCCAATCATCACCTCTACCACCACCCCCTTCATCTCCCCCATCTCCTCTATCTCCATCACTGTCACCTCTGCGTCCATCCCTCCCTCTCCCCTTGCCGCCATCTCTACCTCCTCACCCTGCTCGATGCACCCGTGGTAACACTACTTGTCGATCCACCTATGTCGGTTGATCAGGATTTGTCAAAGGAAGTGGTCTATGAGTCTACCACCATGCATCAAAATCCAGGGTGGTCCCTACATTTGTTGGTCCCCCGCTCCATCCCCACTGTTTTGCTACCAAACCATCAATCTGTTGCTCGGCCACTGTCATTGATATCAACAGTCCCCACAATGTTTCCCAAGATGACCATGCATACTCTGTAGTACCTACATGTACATCTTGTTTCTCGCCAAACTATTTGAGTACCCACTGGGGCAGGTACATCTCTATGATAAGTTGTGACTGCACCGTCCACCCAATAAGATATCTAAACTTCTAGCAAAATGATAGATGCTCCTCCTCTCTCAGCCACTATCCATAGTCCCTGGATGGCCTCCACATAAACTCAACTAAAGTATCAATAGCATGGCGCGAGTATCCTGTATCTCCCACTCACATCTATGTCACCAACCTGGCATATAGATATACATAGTGCATCCCCTCGCCTAACTGCCTTTGTACTGGTGACTGAAATACTACAATATGCTACCATGTCCATATCATGTCAAGAGTGTGGTCCCACAGCTAATACTACTCGACTCCCTGTATGCAACATCATGAAGCTGATCATATAACATCCCAAGCAAGCATGGTCCCTAAGCAAACACTGACCTATCATGCCTCATCTTGATCAACAGATTCCCCCATCCTATCGGGAAACCATGACCACAGAGATCTGGTATCAGCACCTCAGCTATCAAGGTACACAACATGCAATCCCATTGGCCATAATGCTCAGCCAGAAATTCCCAGCTAATCTCATATCCATGGATGCCTAGTTGTGCTACGTCCTCATGTTCATAATAATCTATGATGGCCTACAGTCCCTATCGAGGATCATATACCACCTACTCTCTATTGATAGAAATCTGTAGGATCTTATAGACATCCTCCAACATCACTATGGCCTCTCTTGTCGACAACTGAAATGAACATGTCTTGGAGTGCCATCTCTTTGCCAGCGCTGTCAAGAAACCCATATTTGCTCAGATAATGGGAATGTAGCTCACATGAAATAATCCTAGCTACATCAATCGCCCCTGCTCACCTGGCCTCAGCTAATCTCTGAATGCATACATCACTGACCAAAACTCTCATGTATATATCGACAGTAATCATTTTTGCAAACACAAAAAAAATTTATCACATCACTGAATATCATCCCTATCATCTAACTAATCAAAAGTGCACAAGTCAAATGAGCCTAAACAAAGTAAACTCTAGCCACAGTCAGTTGTGTCATTTTGATGTTCACTTGCATCGTGAAAACCACATGCGTTGTTTCATCCCTCAGATGCGCTGTGCTACAACCGCAATTATTTCGTCTGGTCTCGCAGATGCACCACTTTATGGCAATTTTGTAGTTCCCCCCATCAGTAGTGTTGCTTTTGAGCACATGCGTTGAATCAGCCTGCTTTTGCGTCTCAATTTGGCGATTGCATTTGAGGACCCAACACTTGCATCGTGCTTTGGAACTTGCATTGCATCCGCTTGTGATTGCACCACTTTAAATTTTAACCTACCTTTCCCCTTGCATTTACGTTGCGATGTATCAAATGTGTGCCATGCAAATGCATTTGCATGCTTTACGCATGCAGATGTGTTTAACTACAGAACAAGGCATCTAAAACCCTAACTTTGAGGCCCTAAAAAGCACATAAAACGATAAAATTACAATTATGAGGTACATACCGGTGCTACTGAGCCCTCTGGCCGTTGGTATGTCTGTACTTGGTAACCACGGTGATCAGCCTCTGGAATCATCATCTTTGTGCAAGGTCCTCTCACTATGACCTCTGAATCTCCTAAGGGCAACAGTGAAAATGAATTACCCTTTTACCCTCCTCAAGCCTATTTATAGGGTGAAAATTAGAGTTTCCCATAGGGTTTGTAACTGGATGCACTTTTTGGCATGTTCAAACACCTTTTTGTCTACTTTAAACTTGTTAAAATTTGAAACCAACTACACCATTGTTTTTTTGGTCATCAAATTGACTTATCGAGACACTTTCCAAAAAAAATTGGCACTTTATCAAAATTCACAAATATTCTCAAGGGGCATAGATACTCTATACCTTCGTTGGGGCATATTCTGAACTAATCTTTCTTTGTCACAATGTGATAAACTACATTATGACAAAGAGGGGCAAAATTTAGACACATAAAATTGACCTAGGCCTACAAACTTTATTTTTCTCCATATTTCTTCTCAACATAATTAAAATATTTAAATTATGTCCTATAGTCCAAATTCAACGATTAATTAAATAATTCTCAATTATTTAATTAATTCATATCTTTTATTCCTCCTTACTATTTAAATAAATAAATTACATTTATTCTATTTAAATATGTCGCTAATCCTTTATGTCTCTCTATAATTAAATAAATTCCTAAATTTATTTAATTATTAGTTTCCCACTATTTCCCCCTGATTATTTAAATAAATAAACTTTATTTATTTGTTTAAATATGTAATTAATTCTTTATGTCTTCTTATAATTAAATAAATTCCTATGATTTATTTAATTATTGTCCACCTTGCCCATTTCCTCCATAATTAAATAATAATTCTTAATTATTTAATTATCTTATTGACTTTTCTTCTAATTTTAAATAGAATTCATTTATTTAAATTCCCCACCTTCTATTTTCCCACCAAGTAAATAATTTGAAATAATTATTTACTGTCACATGACCCCACCACTCTTGAATTAAATTAATTTTTTTATTCAAAAGGTCAGCATCACCTCTTGAATCAAATAATTTTAAATTCTTATTTGATTCTCTAACAGCTTCATTTTTCGTGCCCAATATCTTCTTGTCACATGCATTCTTGAACTTTGATTTGATTTTCGTAAAATCAAATCTTAGCCCTTCATTTCAAACTTTTCCCTAACTCTAATTGCTACTTGTCACATGTAGTTTCAACCTTTGATCTTAGGGCTTTGTCAAACTTTCAATCCTGGCCATTTATCCAAAATTGAATTTTCTATAAAAAGGCATTGTCTACCTCATTTGGACATCTCTTGACTTCAAGCTCATACACTTCATGCTTTAGAATTTAGACTTGCATACTTCATACTTGCAATTGTTGAGTACAATCCTTCAATATTTGCTTAGGTCTTTGTCATAGGTCATAGTTGCTCACAAAAATCTAAGGCAAAATATCATTTTACAACAAATGGAGAAGCGAAATGAAGGTCAATCATGGAGAGCATGAAGGCTATTTGGTGAAATCGTTCCTTTCTTTTATGCTATTTTCCTCCTTTGTGCTACATTGTTTAGCTAGGGTTTGTTTTATGCATTTTATTTCATGCTAACTTAGATTTTACCCTAGTTACATGTAGATAACATATTTGAAGAGGATTGGAAGAAGATTGAAGACAGTTCATTCATGCATTCAAGCCCTACAACTTGACAAGATACAAACACTCAATTATCTTAGTAAGAGACAAGGATATGACAACAAGATCTGGAAGGAAGAAGCCACAAATCAGGGACCCGATGACTATGATAGTAAATTTTAGTTTTAGTAATCTAGTCTAGGGTACCCTGGTCGACCTTGTCCAGTAAAATCAAGCTAAAATTCAAATCGCAGGTGTACACATATTTTCTCTATTCATTTTTGGTCATTAAATATGGTTATAAGTTTCTAGGTTGTCTGTATTTATATCAAAATAGTGTATTTTCATAATTAGCTAGTCGCATCATTGCATTTCATCATAATTCAATTTCCAAGCATAAACCCACACAAAAAGGGAATTGGAGATCAAGGATTGATTGACTCACCTTTCAGGTTGCAAGTTAATTTTATACTCTTACCCATATTCAATTCCCTAATGTCATGCTTGGAAAGGTGACTAATCATAATTAAGCCCTAAGGTCTCACTTTTCCAACATCGCAAAATGAATAACTTGAAAATGAGCTTACTTCTTTCTAAGATGATGTAGTAAAATGATATTTAGACTCATGCTACTATTTTGACACACAATCATCTCAATATTTTAGATTAAACTTACACAACTTAGATGTTTTCATGTATTAATGTACATCATTATTTTGTAAGGAGGTAATGGGTTTCTAGCAACTTTGAAGGAAAATAGATGTTTTTCACAATGTAAATCATTGTTTGAAATATTGCACAACTTACAACTTGTAAAAACATATGTTTTTTCTACTTGAAGGTTCTAAAATGGGACAAATATGAAAGGAATTGCACATAACTCACAAAATATTAATCAATCAGTACATTACACATAGTGAAACAACCATAGAGAAGGTAAAATAATAAAATTTTATTATTCAAAGGTATCTTTACAACTACAAATAGTCCAAATTTGTTCTGATTTTCTTGAAAATGGAATGTTACAATAATTTTCCAGTCATGGAGACTATTTTTTTGAGTTAAAATATAATATTTCACCAGAGATAACTTTTTTAATTTATAATACTTAGTAAAAAATGTAAGAACTAGGTACCAAAATGAGACCCTCGGCATCCCATTATACGGTCTCAACAGTTTCCTATTATTTAGGCACATGTTTTGGGAATAAATGAAATATTTTGATTGGGTTTAACCTCTCCTTGGGTGTCCAACTAACTTTTCTCCAAATTTTTCTCCTTAGAAACTGCTTCATGGTGGTGTTGAATAAAGAGTCTTTGATTCTTTGACCTCATCTGGTTGGAGACACCTTGGAAAGCTCCTATATACTCTCAACTACTGCCTAGGTCACCAAAATTGCCCCTATATCTCCTCAAATACTATCAACTAACCATTGACTCTCCAACTACTCATAACTTTTATTTTACTATGTTTATAGGACATGTGTTAAAGTTTTAACATGGTCAACAATCCCTTGGAGGCATAGGAGAACTTCAAGGGTTCAATTTTACACATGTTTCATGTCTTTAAGATTCTCTTTATCCACCATTTTCCACCACTTGTCTCCTTTGTCATTCTACTTTTCTTATAGATTTTCCTCTAAGATTGGTTCCTAGTGCAATGAGTGTGCATTGTATCCTCAACCCCTAGTCTTATAGACTATACTTTGATCATGTGATTGATGATTTTCCTTTTTAGACCTTGTAGAAATTTTAGGGAAAGTTGATCATCATACATGATATCTGACAATATGACTATCCTATTTGGTCTACATTTCTCCCTTCCCCACCATTAGTAGTCATGAATTTATTTTGAGAATAAGCCTCTATATCTTCATTTTTTTGCATATCAACATCTTTATCCTCCATCATTTTCTCCAATCTATAATTGTTCATTGTCTACAATGACATATAAATTCTCCTTGAACTATATATCACTTTATGATCCTCTCATTGGGGATAATGTTTCCATCAACACTGTTATATACTTATTTCAACTATGCATGCTATCTTTTAGACTATAAACTTGTAGATACTGAAAAATGTCCTAAGCCTGTGAATGCCATTTTTTGTACCGATCCCCCCTTCTTCCCTACATAATTAAATAATTTTTAATTATTTAATTATTTCTCTTTGATCACATTCTTCTATTAATTAAATAATTTTAATTATTTAATTAATTCATCTTCCCTTCTTTATTCTACTTTCAATTAATTAAATAAATTAATATTTATTTAATTAGGTCACTAACATTTCTCTCTATAATTAAATAAAACATCATTTTTTAATTATCCAGTCTTCACCTTTCATCTATAGTTAAATAATTATTCTAATTATTTAGCTTTTCACTTAGCCTTTTATATCTATTATTAAATAATTGATCCAAATTAATTATTTAAAGTCTCTTTCTTATTTCATCCATTTTAATTAAATCGTTGCACAATAATCATTTAATTAAATTCTCATTTTTCCTTTTCTTCCAAATTAAATAATGACATGGATTATTTAATGGCCCACATGCTCTCCCAAATTAAATAATTTAATTTGCTCCACTACTTTCCCTCCACTTTCTCATTTGAATCTTGATCGTTGATTGCTTTTGGTTTTCAAGGAATCTTGACCATCTATCCTTAGCCGCCCCTAGCCCACTATTATGGGTGCATGAAACCTCCACCGTTGATCTTGACATCTTCTAGACTTTCGATCTCGTTCATTCGTTCAAGCAACTTTTCTATAAAAGAAGGTTGTCTCTTTCATTTTGGCTTTACAGCCACATTTTCTCCTAAATTCTTAATATCAGTCGTTGTCATTTGCAAGTACTTAGACACACTAAAATCTAAAGGAAAGCTTGCAACTTGAGAAGAATGGAAGAGAAGCAAGGAAAATGAACCAAATTTAATAGAGGAGTTTGTTATATGCTTTGATATTTGTATGATTTCTTCTATCATTTGTGCTTTTTTGTTTTGGACTTGGGATTTGGATTAGATTTTAGATATAGTGATTACTACTTGGTCTTAATCATATTTATTCATGAATTTTCCCTTCCTTACAAAACTATCATTCAAAAACCTACCATTCATTTGTTTCATACACCTCTTTTATCATCACTTAGCATAAAGGCCATTTCTTTCTCCAATTGATAGTCTCTTTCTTCAGTGTGAGCTTATGACAAGTAGAAATATTCCCCTCATCATGATTATTCACCTTATGACTTACTGAGGTTTGATTCAAAATTAATTAATATTTGATAGTCACTGTCCCTTTATCTTATGGTTATAAACTACCTTATGTCATTGTGACTTTCTTGAATATTATAGAGTATTATTCATCTTGAACTCCTAGTAACTCTAATAACACAATCATGTTATCTTGGAAAGTTATATCTTTATCCATGCATTTGTGTGTTACTATTCTCAGTAGAAATTTCTTGACTATATTGCCCCTACCGTTCAATCATGTAAAATTCTTTGTTTGTATGTTTTCTAAAGGACCGTATAGTCTTTTCTGTACGACTAGATCTTGTAAGTTCTTTATGGGACTTTCATCTTCTTTTTAACAGTTTTTTTTGGTTATCTTGTCTTTAATTCTTTGAAGACTGACCTCCTTCCATGTGTCGTATCCATGCTTTTGGGTCTTGCAACAATAACTCACCAGCATAATGGTCCTCTCACCATAAGCTTGACTATCATGTGGTCTTTGTCTTCTTGACGTGAAACTCCCATTCTTTCAAATCACTTTGACTACCCTTTTAAATTTTTTTGTCCCTTGTCTCTTATCACTATCCGTCAAACACTGTCATATTTCATGGTAAACTAAAAAATATCCTTGCTATGCATGTCTTCATTTCCCAAGACAAATTCCTACAGCTTTACATAGATCTCTCGTATCTTTGGGTTGGATCTATCTCCTTTTGAACCTCACACTGAAGCTTGTATGGAACAACCATTTTATGCATGTCTTGTAATCATAACATTTCATGAGATTATATTCCTTTGAGATATTTTTTCAAACAGTTCACATGTTTTGTGTACAGCAATTTGCATACATGTCTATCAGGGCACTTACAACATGTAATGAAATTCCATTTTATTATGTTTTGATGGATGTCCAAGTCTTATCTACTATTCATCAATTTATGTACTAAATTTTCTGTCATCAGGTAAATTCACTCTTAGTAATTCACCGCCAACAATTCACTGCGGGAAAATTTACCGCCATGACAAATTCACCTCAAGAAAAATTCACCACTAGCAATTCTGCTATTCATCTCAAGGAAATTTCACCATCAGCATTTTTGCAGTAGTGAATTGCTGGTGGTGAATTTTCCTCGAGGTAAATTTGTCATGTGGAAGTGAATTTTCCAGCAATGAATCTTCCAACAGTGAATTGCTGGTGATGAATTTTCCTAGAGCCAAATTTCCCATTTGTTTTAAAGCATCTCACAATTATCAAATATAGGAAGGACCTCTGAACCAACTTTTGAAAAAGATACCACTATTATCATACCTTTGATGCATTCCTTTAATTATAATAACTAAAGAATGGGTGTAAGGAAAATCCAATTATTCAAAGATTCTTTTAAATGTTTTCTTTAGTTAAAAATGATTGTGTTTTTGAACTAAATGATTCCTTGTTTACTACTCTAGAATTTATCTATTTTTTAATTAAAAGAATTATATTACTATTCACTTTAGAAAGAATAAAAATATTCTAAAAATCATAAAAATTCTTTAAACTTGGGAATGAAAAAAATCATTAAGCTAAAGCATTAAAAAAATCGATAAAATGCTATTTTATTAAAACTAGAATACAAATTTACAAAAAAAAATTCATAATAGTAAATAACGTGGAAAGAGGTGTTTGGCACCAAAATATGAAGACACTAACTAGTACACTAACATGTCATACAATTTTTTATGTTTCACACTATAGTCTATATGGCTCATAATACTAAGAAATGACAAATAAATGTTATGTTCTAGTATGGTTACTTACCCAATTTGCATAACTAGAAATAGGAACATACCAACAATATAGTTAGTCATGAAAAGATGAAGAAACATGAAAAAGAACATGATTTACATTGTTTTAATTGAAGAATTTAAATAAATACTAAATAGGGTAACACTTGCAAAACCTCCATGTAGTTGAATGCTCCCAAATTACCTACAACTAAAAGAAATAGGAAAATTAGTTAGGGTTGTCTAGGAGTTTTCCAAGAGTGTTCAAGACCCTATGTTAGTATTTCAACCTTCATGGGTAGCTATAATAAAAGAGTACAAATATAGTGTGTCCTTGTCTCCTATTCGCATCTAGGAATTCAAAGTAGTGACAAATAAATAAATCTATGAATATTTTTCATAAGAAAATGAATATTTCTACCAGCCTTAAGGAGATCCAGAGAAGAATGGAGAAAGGAAATAATGATAAGGAAACTTGTGTTAAAGAAATGGAATTATGAATGGAATGGACCAAACTCTCAAAGATGGAGGAAATATTTTGGAAACATAAATCAATAATTTAGTGGTTAATGGAGGGTGATAAAAATACAATTTATTTCCATCAATTCGCCATGAAACATAGAAAAAGGAATAGAATAAGGTCTTTGGTTAAAGATGATGGTTCTTCCCTTACTGAGGAAAATGATATTGTAGATTCTAATGTTTCCTTGTTTAAATATTCCCTTGCTTATTCTAATATGGATTCCTTTGGGTTGGAAAATATCATGTATATTATCCCAAATGTGCTCTCTAATCTAGACCTTAAGGAGTTGGGGAAGCCTATTCAAATGTAAGAGGTCAAAAATGCAGTGTTCTCTTTTGGAGCTTATAAGGCTCCAGGGCTGAATGCTTTCCCTCCTACCTTTTTTAAAGATTTATGGGAGGTAATATCTACTGACCTCCTAAATGCTTCTAGGGGGTTTTTAGATCGAGAAAACTATTAAACAAAATTCTACCTACATTGTTAGAACTAAACCCTAATAAAGATGATGCTTCCTCTCTGCAGGATTACAGACCTATAAGCTTATGTAACACTATGCCCACATTTTTTTCTAAGCTTATTGTCAATAGGTTGAAGGTGGTTCACCACAAAATGATTTTCCCCAATCAAAAAGGGTTTGTTAAAGGAAGTTAGATTTTAGATGTTTCCCTAGCTACTCATGATTGTATCCATTCTATGGAGTTGAATAAGAAGCCAGGTATGACACTTAAGTTAGATATCTCTAAGGATTATGACGAGGTTTCTTGGTAGTTCTTGATGTCTATTTGCAAAAGTTTGGGTTTAAAGGTAGAATCTTGAATCTAATCAAATCTTGTCTTACCACCCCAAAGTGTTCTATCTTGGTGAATGGTGCTCTAAAAGGGCACTTTTCTTGTGGGAGAGGTCTTAGACAAGGTGAACCTCTCGCGCTCCATATGTCTTTATCATTGTGGCTAAAGTCCTTAAGAGGAATATCCAAATAAACTTGATCAAAGACTTCTTAAAGAGGTGAAATTTGCTTCTTCTATGCCTCTTACTTCCCATCAACAATTCATAGATGATACCATTATTTTTGGAGAAGCTTCCATGATGGAGGTTGCACACTATAGATCCACCTTGGAAGACTATGCAAGAGCTTTAGGTCAATACATCAATTATACAAAGATCAAGTTGTATTTCTCTAATGTGGATCAAATGGTTAAGGAAAGAGTTATAAGGATCATTGGATGCCAAACTGATAAATCTATCTACCACCTATCTTGTGTTGCATTTAATCTTGAAAAATCCTACAAATAACTATTGGGATAGTATAATTGAAAGGATACAAAATGTTAGAGTAAAGGTTTTAATTTAATCATGTTGATTAAATTACCTTTATTCCTCTTAAGATTTCACTTTAGTTTGCATTTTGTGACATTTAATAATTATATTAATTATTAAATGTCTACCTATTAGGGTTTCTTTTAGGGTTGCACAATATCCTTTTATAAGGATTCATCATTGTAATTTATCTCTCTCTTGGATGAATACATTTTTCAGCTTTCAGAGCACCCTTGCTTGTTTGTCTCCATCTCTTCTTTCTGTGACAGGTTATTTGCATGCAGGTGATCTTCGGGGTCTGTGAAGTTGGCTTTCTCAACTTCTACATGGTATCAGAGCTCCAGACCTGCTGCTTCCTGTTCGATTTCTGAAGAATTTGGAGCTTCGAGGGTTTGATAGGGCTTTCAGAAGTTCTTCAGCTAATTTGAGAGGGTCTTGGTGCAGTTTTCAGATCTGGCATTTTTTTTTAGGATCTAGGTAACTCCATTTTTTGGGTGTTTTTTGAGCTAAAACGGACCTCACAGTTGGATTCAGAGCGGCCAAAAACCTATATTTTCATATAAGGCAAGCCCAGTTTGGCTACTGTTGATCCGGGGCAAAATTTTTACCAAGGGCGACGGCCCGGCACGCAGAAGAGATTTAGGAGAAAAATTAAAACGCGAAGTTTTTATTTAAACGGGCGCCGCCGCTTATAAGGCCGCCACCGTAGGTTACCCGCGCCGCCTCGCCACCCACAAGCTGTAGCCCGGCGCCACGACGGCACGCCGGGCCGCTAGCAGCTCTCCTCCCCTCCCTCAGCCCGCGCGCCTTCCGCGACCACCACCTTCTATGGCCACCGGTCGCGGGCCGACCTGGGCCCCTTTTTTTAAGCCCCTGAGGGCTAGGAGGGCCAAACTGGGTCTTTTGGAGCTGTTTTACAAAATCGGGTGTAAAATGGGCGTACGATCTCCGTTTTTTTCAAACGAGATGCCATTGGAAAGCTGATTCCAGCACCGATCTGATGGTGCAGGTCTGATTTTCAGTTTTTTCCGTTTTCATGCTTTTTTTCTCAGTCAAAGTCAGAACAAGATTTTTGCACTCCTGGAGCCATATCTTTTGCGTCCAAACTCCGTTTTTCGCAAACGAATAGGCGTTGGAAAGGTGTTTCTGTGCTATTTCCAGATCTGCAATTTATTTTTCCAGAATATTCCCCAGGTACTTTTTATTCAGTTTTTTTTGTTTTCACACATATGTCAATTACTTGGACATTTTGGCACCTGGAAATGATCTGTTTGCGTGGGATGGCTTTATTTGATCTGATTTATCAGTATTGAGGTCAGTTAGTCTCAGATTTTTAATTTGAAGAGTTATCATGGGTTTTTCTACTCACCCTTCAGTTGTATTTCTGGAACGGGGTAATTATGAGTCATGGGCAAAGGGTATACTTACACATTGTAGGTGGCTAAATTTGTTGCCTTATTTGTATGATCTCATACCTGAACCAGCAACTTCAGAGGGAAAACTAGCTTGGGATATCATTAGAAATCACATAGTAGGAGTTATTTTGTCTAGTGTTGATTTTGACACTGTGTGGGCTATATCGGGCATTGATTGTCCTCACTCACTTTGGACACGTCTTTGGGAGATCTATGGAGACCCTAGTCTTTCTCCATTCCCAGAGGATCCTGCTTCAGATTGTCTTGTACCCATTGGTTGGAGAGAGAACACACCTTTTGATCATGATACTTTAAAGGAACTTCAGTATTTAGACACCCTTCTATATTCTGATGAATCAGAGGATTGTCTCATAGTTCCTACTCTTCAGACTGAGATTATACATGTATCAACATCATCTCCTATTGTTCCTGATCAGTTTGATATTGCCTCTTCTTTGGCTCCTATTGATTCAGCTAAGCAGGACATCATACATCTTTCAGACATGGCTACTTGGGATTCTTATCTTGCAGGCATTTCATCTTTGTTTGTAGAGTCCTATATTGCAGATTTGGAGGATTACTTTGAGGATTTTCAGCTCCTCTTTGTTGACAGCCATATTCCAGCTGTTAGCCCACCATCATCTGTGCATTCAGAGGTTGCAGTTTTTGAGTCTTCGTTCAGTTTGGATTTGACATCTTTTGTTTCAATTCAGCAGAGAGATTCTTCAGCATCCTATTATGGCACACATCTTGAGACAGATTGATTCTTCTCTCTTCACAGGGTTTCTTCATCTTCGTCCTTTGGATCCATTTCTTCCCAAGGGGAGGAATATTATATGCCGCTTCAGGATCTCTTTCTGGATTCTACCTCAGGCATCCATATGTGCGACAGGAGTTTCTTCATTGTGGGGGGGCCTTCTAGTCTCTTTATTTTTCTCCTATGGAGACCATTGTACATGTACTTATATGATAGAAGTTGTCTATGGGGGTCTTATGTTATCCACCTCCTATCCTTCTGTTATTAGTGCATTTATTTCTTTCATCTCTTTTTGGAGTAGAGTTTTTCCCATGAGGTTTTCTATTTCTCCACTTTACAGAGATTTGGTTGTAATTGGGTACTGATCCGGGCCTTGTTGGGACCCAAGTTTACTTTCTTGCATTGTAGTTACCTTTGCTTTCTTGCATATGTTTGTAGGCTGCACTTTTGCTCATCTTAAGGGGGGGTGTTAGAGTAAAGGTTTTAATTTAATCATGTTGATTAAATTACCTTTATTCCTCTTAAGATTTCACTTTAGTTTGCATTTTGTGACATTTAATAATTATATTAATTATTAAATGTCTACCTATTAGGGTTTCTTTTAGGGTTGCACAATATCCTTTTATAAGGATTCATCATTGTATTTTTATCTCTCTCTTTGATGAATACATTTTTCAGCTTTCAGAGCACCCTTGCTTGTTTGTCTCCATCTCTTCTTTCTGTGACAGGTTATTTGCATGCAGGTGATCTTCGGGGTCTGTGAAGTTGGCTTTCTCAACTTCTACACAAAAGAAGTTGGTGGGGTGGAAAGGAAAGCTCCTTAGTCAAACTAGTAAACTTCAACTCCTTAAAGATTACCTTCAACATATTCTTATTTGTTTTCTTTCTCTCTTTAAGATCCTTTCCTTCATTGCTAATAAAATAGAGAATATTCAGAGCAAATTCCTTTGGACTAGAATGAAAAAAATTCAAAGATGGCTTTGGTTAGTTGGGGAAAAATTTGTATGATAAAAAATTATGGGGGCCTTGGTATTAGAAGGTTAAAAAATTTCAATAAGGCTCTTCTTGCTAAGATAGGATGGAACTTTCTTGGAGGAGCTAAAGATTGGGTTGAAATTTTCAAAGCCAAATATTTGGATAGTGATGACCAAAGTAGTTTTGTGTACTCTATTTTTCCAAATGACTTGATGATCTAGAATAACTTGGATAAAATGAGGAATAAAATAAAAAAAGGGATTAGAAGGAGAGTTGGCAATTGTTTGAAGACTGCTTTTTGGGATGATATTTGAAACAAGGGTCCTACTTTGTCTTCATTTAACCAACTCAATAAAATTAAGGAGAAGATAATATGTGTTAATGGAAAGTATCTTAATGGTTACAATGAATGGGGAGGCAACATTTTGAGGTAGAATTCTTTTGGGAACAACTGATTAGGGAAAGGATTATAAGTGGAGGAAGACAAGGATGGGATGTTGATATTCAATTGTTATGAAATTAGATTGGAGACTATTTTTTTTTTCTCATAATGAGGATGAATGTGTTAGAAACCCATGATCTGAAATGCAAACCAGAAAAACCTTCCACATAAGAGAAAATCAGAAAAAGCAAGAGCTATTGCAAAAAGATGTGCAACATTATTATTCGAGAATTCAATTAATTACAAGATATGATTTGCTTTATAAAAGAAAAGATGCAAACCTAATCTTATCTTGAGCAACAAGATAGCTCGATAAGATAAAGATAAGATCCTATAACTTAGGAATTAAATAAAGCCCAAGTAAACTTATGCAAAGTGTAATTAAATATTAATTACACCAACACCCCCCCATAAGTGCAACTTAGGGAGAAGCAAATAAAGCATGCACCTAAAACTAAGATGAATGCAAGAAAGCATGAATGGGTCCCAGCAACAAGGCCTGATCAGGTACCCAAGTACAAATGCAATATGAGGTGGAGAAGGAAAACCCAGTGGGACAAAACCCCCTACAATTAGATGACTGCTGCAAAGAAGTACTGGAAGATCACTATGGAGTAACATTGGAACCGCAATCTGAAAAGCAAGGAAAGATACTTCTGTCTACAACTGAAACCAAAACTGGAATCAAAATAATGTGACAACAGACCCGATGCCACGGAACACTCAAAAACTCACAAACTGGAACAACCCTGGAATCTGTGAAGCAACAGTAGATGCGATGATGACAGAATCTGGAGGCCGTGTAACTCGATGCTGATGCCAAACTGAGACTAAAACTCTTCCATGGGAAGGAGTACCATACAGAATCTGGAACATTAACCATAAAAACATGGCCTTCAAACTGAGATGGATCCAATGCGGATCATTTAACCATAGGCTCTCAATCTAAAGTGTGAACCGATGTGAATCAACAATGTGTCTAGCTAAGCAAAGATATGGCCAAAAGAAACTAAGAGACCAGATAAACTCATGCGAGTTGCCATCAAAACAATATGAGGATGGAGATCAAAGTGCATGCACACTCTAATCATATTTATTATGCAAGAAACCCCCCCTGAATGGAACTTTATCATAGTTCATTTATTACAATAACCCGACGATTGTAAAAGGAGAGCATACAAAAAAATAATAAATAGAAAAATAAAATAGACCTCAGATCTGTGTAGAGGATTGAATCATCTTTCCAACGCTGCAAGAATGACGAAAAACAGAGCACCGAGTCAAAAGATATGCCCTCCGGAGTGAAAACAACAAGATCTGAGTTCAAAGGCCTGCAAAAAAAATCCGGAGAAATATCTGGTAAAAAAACCAGCACCACTGGATCGGCGTCAGAATCAGCTTTCCAACGGTATCTTGTTTGCGAAAAATGGAGATCGTATGCAAGAAATACACCCGATTTTGTGAACACTGCTTTAGAATGGAGAAAACACAGTGCACCATTAAATTTGACGGTCATACGGCCATCGCAGAAAAAATATGGGCCCAAATTTCACGGTCAAACGGTCGTCGGTGCTTTTTCCCAATTAAGCTTATTACAGAAAAATTGTTTTTAAAAAAAAACAATAAAAAAAACAATAGGATTTTTTTTTGTTTTTAAAAAAAATTAGAAAACATTATTGGCGGGGGGGCACATGGGCCACCCCCCACCCCTCCATAATGGCGCAGTACGCCTGGGTCGGCGGGTCAGAACACTTACGTCCCTGCGTAGTAGCCTGCGCAGGGTACTACCCTTATAATGTTTCAGAAAACTTTTTGTTTTTTTTAATTTTTATTTGATTTTTTTTTCAAAAAAAACTTTTATGAGATTTGTTTTTTTTTGAAAAAATCTAATGATTTTTTTTTCATGCAGGTAAAAAAAATATTTTAAAAACCTGGATTTTTTTTTAAATGCGTGCACAGGCTGTACGACTGTGAAATAAATATTTTTTTGCCTCAGAAGTTCCTGACGATGAAATAGGGCGTATTATATGTCCTTTTTCGTCTCTCAGATGCTCTGGATCTGATGGCAAGGTCCAATCTGCCCGAAAATGCACCAGAAGCTTCGCAACTCCCAGATCTGACAAATCTTCAAACCCTCATAGCTCTGGCATAAAATGTCGGATTCAGGTGAAACAAAAGTTGATCTTGACTTTTTCGACAGCCCTGAACTCGAATATGAGCTTAGATTTCCTCCAACTTGTGTTGAAAGCAACCATGCAAGAACACCCAAATAGAGAGACAAACTCAAGGTATGAAACCCTCGAGGAATCCCGAACGAACTCTGCAATGAATCTCTCCAGAAATCTGAGAAGGGGCTGCAAATCAAGGCTCTGATACCATGTTAGAAACCCATGATCTAAAATGCAAACCAGAAAAACCTTCCACGGAAGAGAAAATCAGAAAAAGCAAGAGCTATTGCAAAAAGATGTGTAACATTATTATTCGAGAATTCAATTAATTACAAGATATGATTTTCTTTATAAAAGAAAAGATGCAAACCTAATCTTATCTTGAGCAACAAGATAGCTCGATAAGATAAAGATAAGATCCTATAACTTAGGAATTAAATAAAGCCTAAGTAAACTTATGCAAAGTGTAATTAAATATTAATTACACCAACAGAATGGATCTAGAGTAGGCTTCCTTATGGGCTATTCTTGGTTAAAACTACCCATATAATGGTGGAACAACCTCTTCTTCCTCCTACCAATTTTAATTGGAATTAGGTTTAGAATCCTAAACATATCCCTAAATTTAATTATTTCCTGTGGGTTGATGTTCATGATAATATCCTTACTATTGAAAATGTAAATAGAAAATGATTCAAAATTATTAATGATTTTTCCCTTTTCTATGAGGATGTTGAGAATAAAAAAATGTTCTTACACTACTCCTTTTTCTAGAGAGGTTTGGAATCAAGTCCTAAGGATTCTATATTAGGATGCAGGTAGATTGGAGCAATAAACATTAACAATTATATGTAGATTAAATAACCCAGAAATAACAATGAAGAATAACACAATTTAAGAGATCAACACAAAATTTAAACATGGTTCACCCAATATGGGCTACATCCACAAAAAATTAGTCATCCAATGAGTTTATTATCCAATGTAAAATAGATTACAATCTCATAAATCCTATACTGCAACTTACATCCCAACCACTTATAACAAGCTTTTTGGAAGCTTCTAAAATTAGGGTTTTACAAAGTCATTTTTCATTTGTCGATTAACAAAAAATTAACTATCGACACCTTGATGTGCAAAAAGGGGGAAAAGAATCATGTAAAGAGTGTACAGTATTTGCATGATTAGACACCACATACCAACAATCTCACACTTGGATACTAATCAGGCTCCACACCAAACAATCTCCCACTTGAAGACTGATCCTAGATGACACCGCAATGTCATGCTCCGCCGTGCGAACCCAAAAAGAACTAATAACAACGAAACATTTTTTTTTAAAAAAGAATATAATAAACATACTTAAGTATTATAACATAACAATGCATTATGTGGCACAACTAGTTCCAATGGGGTACACGAAGTGACATAACTATTCTAACCCATAACAACGATAATAAGATAACAATAATTAATCTATTATGTAAATCTATTCATTCCCATTTCATCATTAAAATATCTATCCACTATATCCATATTAATAACATATGCACATATGACAATACATGTAATTACAAAGATATACAGTGTTACATATCTCGATAGATACAACTCAACATAACCAACTATAACAAATGATCCTGAATAAATACATGGCCTGAATAAATATTACACCCCAATGATAGAATAATACAAATGACTAGAAATACATCTCAATAACTACATATACAAATCACATCAAGGTCGTCCCAACACACGTGGGAGACAATACATCAATGAATACATTACATATGAAGTATATACATCAATCTGGTACATAAGGACACTGGATCATCAACATCTGCCAAAACCTGCAAGTAAAAGATACATCTGCAACAGAAGAGGGAACCCAATGGGGTGTGAAGCACGTTCCACCCAACCACCCCCATGCTGAGAGTAGACAAGGAAGGGTCCCCGACCAAGTACGCCTAACAATAACAAAGACTAACTCCAAAAAAACAACTTAACATCAAGGATCACTTAGAAACTCAACAATGACAAAACCCAAGGACACAACAACAAACCACTTCAGAACATAACAACAAGTCAGAATCACAACATCGATGAAACTCAAGACATAATATCAAGGACTACTTCCAACAATAACCAAAGACAAATCAATAAATCACTTAATCACAACAGACACAATATCACTTAACAACTACAATCACAGAGTCACTTAACAACTACAACACAATATTACATAACACGAGGTTACAATGCTTCCAGAGAACAAAGATCATGAACATCACACAATAACTGATTAACTGTCGACATAGGAAGAGTTTCATGCATAAATTTCCATGAGTTACCCTGGCTCAACCTTCCTAGGCTACCGGACCCCCATCCTGGGTTACCCTGGCTTGCCTCTACCGGCTGCCGAACCCTCACGCAAAACTATGCGTCCCATCTCATCTCGAGCCTTATCATTCACTTGCTTCACGAGAGAGACATCCTTTATCTTTATTAGTGTGAAAGCCCCCCCATTAATTCATTTAGATTATCACTTAGTTAAACTCTAGGTAGGTTACCCTGGCGCCCCTTTGTGTGTCGGACCCCCACAAAGAGCCACTCTCCTATCGACAACACACAAGGCACGATACCACAATAGGTAACTAAACAATATAAACTCTCCAATCCAAGGAGAAAACAAAACAAGGAACCCACTCCAACCACTGGAGGAAACCAATCCAAATACACACTCCTTCCAAAGGAGGTACAAATCTCATTACCCACTCCTATTTCCTAGGAGGCACAAATTCCCATTCGTGGAAACCGGGTACAACATCATAGTACAATACCTCAAGGCGATTCACAAAATGAACCTCAACACATACCATCCTACTCAAGAGAACTTCTCTGGAAGACTTACAATACCCTTAACCCTAATTGTCCGACATGGAGAATAAAAGAACATGACAGAAAAGCATTCCATCTCTGGAAGTCCTTAACAATAACATAAACTCTTACAGAAGGTAAGGAAATTCTAGGGTTTTCCCATACGACACAATTACATAAAGAAGAGAGTACCACCACAAACTTGATGAATAACCTCAAGAAAACAACTACTTAAGAACAATTCCATAAGGAAATATTTCCAAACTCAATAATTTCATCGAACAACTAAGTCCACAATACAAGATTATTCAATTTAAAACAAACACACTGTTAAATTCAAATTCGCACAATTACATTATAACATCATACCTTTGGACTTAAACTAATAGATTCAATTCCAAACACAAGGTTAATTATAATTTCCACAACTACATTAATCATTCCAATTTTCTCCTAATTGCATCCTATTAAAAAGAAAGTCATATTTACAATAAACCACCCTATTACACAAATATACAATTATATAAAAATAATCAATTAATTAAAATTAATATAACTCTATTACAAAATTACCTTATAAAACAAGTCCAATTAATACACATTCGAATATTATCACACAAAAAAAAAATAACAATTAAATTAAAACCCAATAAATATATATATATATATATATATATATATATATATATATATATATATATATATATATATATATATATATATATATATATATATATATAAATAATATATATTAAATATATATTAAATAATATATAATATATATATATATATTATATTATTTATAAACTAAATATTAATAAAAATCGGATTATAAAATTTATTAAATAAATTACATTCGAATTAAATTTAATTAACTTAAATTTACAAATCTTAATACAACTACGAATTTAAAAAAAATATATAAAAAAAAACTTTTAATTGGAGATGCGCCTCCATTGAGGAGGCTGCGCATCTCCCAATAGGGAGGCCGCGGCCTCCCCAATGGCTGCGCATGACAGCCAAGGGCTGCCGTGCCAGCAGCCCAAGTGGCTGCTAGGTACAGCAGTTCTTGACTGCCGCGGCCCATTAGCCACGTAGGGAGAGGGGGGTACAGGGGTACGGCGCTGCCATCCCCTCCCCACTAATTTTTTTTAAAAAAATTTAAATTTAAATTTATTTTGTCTGTCATATACCTATTAAATTCATAATTTATGACAGGGCACGAAATTTCACAGATAAATCAATTTCGCCCAATCGTCTTTTCTTTTAAAACAAATCAATAACTAAATATTTATTTAATACACGGAATCCGAGACCCAACACACAGGCACAAATACATTCATTTATTTATTCTGCACAACCAGATACTTAAATCTATAAATGTATACATAACAATTAATTTATATATATATATTAAATAATATATATTGAGTTTTAAATTTAAACAAAACTTATGACAAAACCAATATGAACCTTCAGATTTTCATACGAGGTAAAAATTAAAAAAAAAACAGAAATCGATTCAATCAGTTTGATAATATAAGTATATCTAATCTTTGTATATGAATAAATATATTTAACCCGAGGTTCTAAGCTACTCATCCATGGATTTTCAATAACTCAAAACATGCAAATCCGATCTTCCATCAGAAATGATTTTTTTTTGTTTTATATTTCAACACACTAGTTTTCTCTACTAACTATGTTGAAGGATTTCAAAACAATTTCTATTATAATTTACTACAGAAGATTCGAGAGTTTTAAACGCAAACAAGTTTTCAAAACATGAACTTCATTCAACAATTTTGAACACATAGCAAATCAGATTTGTTTACAGGCCTACGAAGGATTAAAATTTTAAAAGGAAAAGAACCTGGAATCATGTGTCTGAAGGAGAATCCCACCTGTAGCCTCCTCTCGATCCCTACCTACCGCTCTCTTTTCTCGATCTTCTGCCTTCAACGTTCTTCTGAACAATCTTTTCTTTTCAAACTCACAATAGTTTTTTTCCCCGAAGAAAACCTCCAAAACCCTCCAAAACTATCTCCCTTATTTTTCCTTTCTAGATCCAAAAACTACAGAGAAAAACTCCAAGAGGAAAAAACTTATGTGTGAATCAATTTTTTTTTTTTTTCCTAAAAATAATAAATCACTAATTAAAATCAATAAATCTTTTTCCGCTTTCTTTTTCAAAAAGCCTCTTTCCTTATTGGTCATTTTTCAGCTTTTAAAAGCTCACATTTATCTAAAATTTTAATTGAAATAATTTATTTAAATTTAGATATTATCTTCACATAATTTCCTAATTTAATATTAATAAAAAATAATATTTAATTACTCTCAACTATAATAATTTAATTATAATTATTTTCACTTTTAATTAATTAAATCACTTTTAATTTACAATCTATTTCAACTTAACATTTTTCTAACTCTCAAATAAATCAAATAACAATGCAACATTAATTAATTATTTTATGAAATACGATTAATTAATTAAACACTAACCAAGAATAAAATAAGTACTCAACAGTGAAACTACATACAAGACAAAGACAAAACTTCAGTCATGACACAACAACTTACAACCGACGACGGACTTGGGACGGGGACACTTCCAAACCTACTCCCTTTTTCAACTTTTACCCATTGGGTTAATTTATTGCTCACCCTGTCCTGCCGAAGCAAGTGGAATCGAGACTTATTCCTGCAATCCTGCATCCAAATAAACGTCAAGTAGCACATGTATATATATATAATCAAACATCCTATTGTGAGAAGGAATTGCAGTGTACCAGGGCACTCGTGAACGAGTGATGCTACACTGTCCTCTCACCTAATCTATTCTAACAATTATATCATCAATAATGAGCTAACATTTCTAACCAAATTGATCATAAGATAACATGATATCTAACTATTGCATCAAAACTAGAATTATTAAACCATTGCATTATAAAATACTACTGAATTAAATAACATCACCATAGAATCATCACATCGACATATAAAGCATTAATGAAAATCTATTTGAATAAACAATAATTAAATCAATACACAAAGTATCATAAATCATACTAATAATGTCAGAAGAAGCAAACAACTAAACTACACATCCGCACACACCAGATCGATGAGTCAATCATCATCACAACACAAAGCATCAATCAAAACCACATAAATGTCACATCCAACAACACATAGAGTATCATCATAGTATCAACGTATCAAGTTAAAGCATAGGAATTACTAAATCCAAATAGTAAGAGGAGGGGTATTACACGCAACACTTGCAGTTCCCACTAGATTACAGGTTTGGCTAGTTTCTTATGTCCACCATTATCAATCATGAAGCCCAAAAAAAAATGATGAGTAAATTAGTTTCTCTCGTGTAACTTCCTTTGTGAACATATCTATAGGATTCTCACTTGTGTGAACTTTCTCCAGCTTCAACTATCCATCCTCCAAAATTGACCGAATGAAGTGGTATATGAGTTGTATGTGCTTAGTTTTTGAATGCAGAGCTGAATTATTAGCAAGATGAATGATACTTTAGCTATCAGTGCACAAAGGGCTATCTTCTTGTCATTGTCCCAATTTCTCTAGAAAATTTTGTAACCAAATCATCTCCTTGCTAGCTTTCGTAGAAGCAACATACTCAGCTTTAGTGGTTGAAAGCACAACTACTTTTTGCAGCCTTGAAATTCAATTGACTATAGTACCTCCTACAGTAAAAAAATACCCTGTAGTACTCCTCCTGCTATTAAGAACACCTGCTAAATCAGAGTCAACATATCCTTTTAGAGCAGAATTTGTTCCTCCAAAACATAGTTTCTTTGAAGTAGTACCTCCTAAATATCAGAGAATCATTTTTACTGCATTCCAATGTTCCATTCCTGGATTTCTCTTATACCTGCTCACAACTCCCACTACATGTGCAATATATGTCCTTGTTACCATTGCATACATCAAGCTACCAACTATTGATGCATATGTTATCTTAAACATTTTGTCTTCCTCCTCTTGTGTCTTTGGACACATCTCCTTAGTCAACTTAAATGACTAGGCAAAGGTGTACTAGCTTCTTTTGCATTCTACATGTTAAACCTTTTCAACACCTTCTCTACATACTCACTTTGAGACAAAAATAATTTTCCATTTTTCCTATCCCGTGTGATCCTCATACCAAGGATTTATTTTGTTGCACCCAAATCCTTCATAGCAAATGAATTTTCTAATTTTTGCTTAAGTTCATTAATATGTTGCATGTTAGACCTAACAAAAAACATGTCATCAACATAAAGCAACATGATAATATAACTGCCATTACCCAATTTTTTAAAATAATTACAATAATCATAATGACATATTTTGTAACCTTGTTCAACTATAAAACTATCAAATTTCAAATACCATTACCGAGGTGCTTGCTTCAAGCCATACAAACTCTTCTTTAACCTGCACATAAATTCCTCCTTACCCTTGACCTCATATCCCTATGGTTGTTGCATGTATATTTCCTCTTCCAAATCCCCATGGAGAAATTTTTTCACATCTAGTTGTTCAAGATGCAAGTCTTCCATAGCCACAAGACATATAATAGTTCTAATAGAATTCATATTTACAACCGAAAAAAATATTTTATAAAAATCTATACCCTTTTTTTGTGCAAAACCTTTTACCATGAGCCTGGCCTTATATCTTTCCTTTCCTCCATCTTCTTCCTTCAACCTGCAAACCCATTTATTTGGAAATTCTCTTTTACCTTTAAGAAATTGGACTAAGTCCCAAGTTTGATTCTGCAGCAAGGAATCCATTTCCTCTTTCATGCCTAGCTCCCCTACTTTTTGATATCTACCTGCATTACTTTTCATAACCTTCAGGTTCACCAGAATCAATTAATAATATAGAATATAATGATGGATAAAATATTTATGGAGATCTAGTTATCCTTGTATAACATCTAACACTTGCAGGAGTCTGTGGGATAACTTGTTGTTGTTGAGCATCAGGTACCACTACCATTCTATTTTCTGGAATCTCATCTAGCACCACATATTCCTTTTTAGCCTGTTCATGCTTCTTTTCATGTAGTTGATCATTATACATGACCTTCTCATTGAATATAACATCTATGCTCCTAATAATTTTATGATTTTCATAATCCCATAACCAATAACCAAATTCATCTACTCCATATCCAATTAAGGTACATTTTTTAGACTTAGCCTCAAGCTTGATTCTATTTTCAATATCAACATGTACAAAATCTTCATAACCAAAGGTTTTCAAAAATGAATAGTTTACCTTTTTACCGTTAATGCCTCCTCTGGAATGCCACCATCCAAAGTATTTGAAGGTCCCTTGTTTATTAAATAAACAATGGTATGTACAACATCTTCCCAAAAGTGTAAGGGTAGTCCAAATGCAATCTCATGCTCCTTGCATGCACCATAATGGTCCTATTCATCCTCTCAGATACACCATTTTCTTGTGGGGTTCCAAGAACTATTTTTTGCCTACAAATTCCATTGTATGAATAGTAATTTTTCATATTCTTTGTTGCAATACTCGCCTCCATTATCAAATTTGAGACACTTCAACTTTTTTCCTATCTCATTCTCAACCAAAGCTTTCCACTTTTTAAAAATTTTAAATACTTCTATTTTTTGTTTTAGGAAATACACCCATGTTTTCCTAGTTGCATCATCAATAAAAGTAACATAATAGAAAGAGCCACCAAAATAAAATACCTGAGCTAGTCCCCATACATCAGAATGCACAAGCTCTAATTTCTCACTCTTCTTCTCTTTCCAAACTTTGACAAATCAAACTCTTTTATGTTTTCCATAAACACAATTTTCATAGAACTCCAAGTCAATCTGCTTCAGACTTGGTAGAAAATCTATGGAGTGAAGGATCTTCATCCCTTTCTCACTCATGTGCCAAAGTCTATGGTACCACAATTTTGTTTTTGTCCCTGTAGCAAGTGCTATAACTATCTTAGTAGCAACTGTTTCTGTAGCAGCTAAGGGAAAAATTATTACCAGTACACAAATATAATGTGCCTACCTTTTCACCTTTAGCTACTACTAATGCAACTTTAGTGACCTTCCAGACTTTTTCTAAAAAGGTAACTATGCAACCTTCACTACCTAGTTGTCTTGTAGAAATTAAATTCCTTCTCAAATTTGGAACATTCCTTACCTCCTGTAGCAACCATTAATTTCCATTTTGTAACTTTATTTTTATCTTTCATTTTCTAACAATCTAACAGGGTTCATCATCACCCAAATATACCTATCCAAAATCACCTTGAACATAATCTACAAAATATTTCCTATGGGGTGTGGCATGAAATGAAGCCTCTGAATCTATTACCCAAGAATCATTAGAATTATCTAAACACAAAAATTAAAGTATACTGTAATTTATTATTTACAACATTAGCTTCTTACTAAGGAAGCTAAGGTAGCGAAACAACTTCCTACACTAATCTTGAGAGGAGAATAATGCAAAGCTTTTACAAATATTTAATAGTTACAAAAACTTAAACAAAAATAAACACAAATATCATGTATACCACAACACAATGATTTACGTGGGGAAAACCCTTTCGGGAGAAAAACCCCACACTCCAAAATTCGCCCAATATATTATTCAAAAATCACAAAGATTACAATATACTTGTAGAGCAAGTTTCTCACAGGAGTATCACCACTTAGAGATCTAGAGACAACACAACCACTATCAAACTCTCAGAATACATCACAATACACAACTATAATACAATACCCTCATAAAATAGTGCTACCTTCTAGGGAAAATCAAGCTAATAAAATATCGGTCGTCAGATATGAGACATAATAATGAACGTTCTATATTTACAATAATTAAATATAAATAAAAAAATTCTTTCAAGGGCACTGCCCTCGAGCCCCCGCTAGGGTGCGCTACCACCAGCGGGGGGATGATCCCCCTGGACCCCTCATGGGGGGATCCCCCCACGCCCCCCCCCCCTAGTCGTCATTGGCTAAACAATACCTTATGTAATTGTAAGGTTGAGACACATTTTCTCTACAAATCTCCCACTTGTCGAACACCTTGCAAGGATAATGGAAGGAAGTCATCATCATCTCTTAATTGCTAGGGGTCAAAAGGCCCATAGTCTCTGAACACCATTTGAACTTCTCTGTGCTCACCGGCTTAGTTAAAGAATCAACAACATTCATCAAAGTCTCTACCTTAACCAGATTCACCCTACCATCTTCGACCATATCTCTAACAAAATGATACTATACATCAATGTGCTTGGTCTTGGCATGAAATGTTGGGTTCCTAGCTAGACATATCACACTCTGACTGTCGCAATAAATTATCATTTCACCTTGTTTTATTCCAACATATAAACACAATCTCTTAATCTAAATGGATTGTTTACAAGCATGAGTAGCTGCCATATACTCTGCTTCAGCAGTGGACAAAGTAACCACAACCTATTTCTTACTCATGCAACTAATTGCACCACCAAATAAAGTAAACGCATAATTACTGGTGGGTTTTTTGCTATCAACATCACTTTCCCAGTCTAAATCCACATAACCATGAATATCAAGGGAAATCTCATCTTCAGTCATATTACTATGATAACATAAGGAATAATATGAGGTACTGCACAAATATCTAAAGACTCTTTTAACTACATCCCAATGAACTCTACCAAGATTATACATGTATCTAGAAATAACTCCCACTACTTGGGAAATGTTTGGTCTAGTACAAACCATAGCATACATCAAGTTTCCAACTACACTCTGGTAAGAAACTTTGCTCATGTCTTCCATCTCCGATGGGGATGTTGGACAATTTGAAATAGATAACTTTGTTCTAGCTGAAACAAGAACACACAATGGTCTACAATCTTTCATATCAAACCTCTTTAAAATTGAATTGACATACTTACTTTGGCCAAGCCATAGCTTTCTGTTCACTCTATCTCTTCTAATTTCCATCCCAAGAATGTGTTTAGCTGCACCAAGATCTTTCATTTCAAACTTAGCAGAAAGTTGAGATTTCAGTTTTGAAATCATACCTTTCCCTTTACCAATGAATAACATATCATCAACATATAATACAATAAATATGAAATGATCACCCTCGATTTTATAATAAACACAATGATCTAATTTAGAATGGTCAAATCCAAAACTCAACACATATGTATCAAATTTCTGGTACCACATCCTAGGACTTTGTTTTAAACCATACAAAGATTTCTTCAATTTGAAAACCAATTTACTTTTACCTTTCACCACATAGTGCTCTGGATATGTCATATAAATATCCTCCTCCAAGTCACCATGAAGGAAAGTCATTTTCGCATCCATTTGCTCCACCTCTAAATCATAAGCAACAACAATAGAAAGCAAAAATCTAATGGATGTCATTTTTGCAATAGGAGAAAATATCTCACCATAATCAACAACCTCAACTTGAGAGTAACCTTTTGTAACCAACCTTGCTTTGTATTTCTCAATACTTCCATCTGAACCAATATTTTTCTTGAACACCCATTTGCAACCAACAGGTTTTTCATCCTTCAAGAAATGGTACAAGATCCCATGTATCATTCTTTTTCAAAGCTTCCATTTTTTCATCCATAGCAATCTTTTAGGATTCTACATTATTCATGCCTAATGCCCCTTCTATCGATTTGTGTTCATCTATGTTAGTATTCAAAGAAAAAATGTATCTCCAATCATCAGGTGAATACCTTTCAGGTGGTTGTTTGTGCCTTGTATACCTACGAAAAATCTACAAAAAAGCTGAGTTGGAGGTTCTTCCTCCTCTTTTGAAGACTCAAAGTTAGATGAGGTCTCCTCAACTTCTTGTCTATCCATGGTCCTTGATTCAACTTTCTCAAGTGTAGAAGGAAATTGAATCACATCTTCCTATTTACTTTGTTCTGGATGCAATGTAACAGAAGAAGGCTTAGTTTCTCCAAAAAAAACACTTCTACTATGTATTACCTTTCGTGCAATAGGATCCCAAAGCTTGTATCTTTTCACACCATAACTGTATCCGATGAAGATATATTTCACATCCTTGTTCTCCAACTTTGATCGCTTCTCCTCTAGTACATGTGCATATGCCTCACAACCAAAAACTCTAAGATGTCTTAATGAAGGCTTTTGACCCGACCACACTTCTATAAGTGTCTTATCAACAAGAGCTAATGTAGGAGACATGTTAATCAAGTAATAAGTAGTGGCAACTACTTCAGCCCAAAAAACTTTGTTCTAGACCAACACCACTCGACATACTCCTAGCTTCTCCATCATTGTCTTGTTCATTCTTTCTGCAACTTCATTCTATTGTGGAGAATACAAAATTGTCTTTTGTCTATTAATACCATAATATTTACAAAATCTATCAAAATCTATCAAAATCATTAGACCAAAATTCACCATTATTATTAGTCCTTAAATATTTTATTTTATTTCCAGTCTGCAACTCAACCATTGCTTTAAATTCTTTAAATCAATTGAAATCTTCAAATTTACTCTTTAGAAAGTATACCCATGTGCTTCTACTATAATCATCAATAAATGAAACATAATATGTGGATTTACCAATTGAAGGAACATCTATAGGACCAAACACATAAGAATGAATAAGATCAATACACCATAATATTTATGAGAACTCGAGTAAAATTGAATGTGGTTTTGTTTTCCATAAATGCAACGCTCACAGAAATCAAATTCAAGATTACAATCAGATAGACATTCAACAAGGTTTTTATTTTTCAAGGTCCTTAGACCCTTTTCTCCAATGTGGGCAAGTCTCTGGTGCCATAACATAGTTTTCTCTGTAGGTAACCTTGTTTTAGAAGAAAGAGCACCCTTGGGTACCCAAAAGCCATGACCATCTGTTGAAGGTGGAACCCCCACTTCTCCCATAGAATTTTTTTTCTTAAAAATACTATTGCACTAAACAGCGCATGCATTAAGCTTATACAATGTTCCATATATGACACCTCTAACAATCACCATAGCACCTATAACCATATTGCATCCTACATTAGAAAATACTACCTACACACCTTCATCTATTACTTTTCTCATAGATAAAAAAAAATTGTGCTAAATCAGGGATATGCAACACACCATTAATCCTTCTTATTCTACCATCAGGAAACCTGATTTTAACTTTACCATGACCAACAATGTCTAAATGAGAATCATCACCCAAGTACACCTTACCTCTATCAAATTCTTCATATTCAAAAAACCAATCTCTATTAAAGGTCATAGGGAAAGATGCACCTAAGTCAATTAACCATGCATCATTACCCACATGAGTTGCCAAAGCTACAATGAATGTGTCACCATCTTCCTTCTTGGACTTAGAATCATAATCAAAATTCTTCCATGCTTACCTCAGTTCCAACAAATAACTTTGGACTTTCTAGGAGATTTAGATCTCCCCTTGGACTTGGATTTTTCACACTTCTCATTCTTCTTGCCTTTTTCCTTAGATCTTCCATGAAAATTTAGGGCCTCCTTTGTAGTGATGGATACCTTCCTCCTCATCTCTTTAGAAAGTAATGAACCTACCACATCTTCAGTCTTCAATATAACAAAAGTACTCCCAATAGCCATAACAAGAGAATCCCACGAATCAGGTAAAGAAAAAAGTAAGATTTGAAATTTCTATTCCTCATCTATTTTGACACCAACTGATGCCAGCTGAGCCACCATCATATTAAATTCTTCCAAGTGGTCTGCAATTCATCCACCCTCTTCCATTCTTAAGGAATATAATTTCTGCCTCAAGAAAATATTTTTCACTAGCAATTTGGCTTGATACATCTCACTAAGCTTCTTCCATGGTTTTTGTGCAGAGGTCTCTTCATGGACATTGATTAAAATAGAGTCTTCCAAGCACAATCTGATTAGACCCTTGGCTTTATGGTCCATAACATCATATTGAGAAACTTGAGTAGGATTTACAGGCCTTGAAACATTCTCAACAATAGCATCCCACATATCTCGATCTATCAACAAATCCTCCATCTTCAGCGTCCACATTTCAAAATTATTTTCAAAAAAAATTATCCACCTCAATTCTCCCTAATGAACTTGCCATCTGAAAATTCCTGCAACAAGATCACAAAGTTTCTTCTGCACAAGCTCCCACTCAAATTTGGATTAGTTCAAAAACCCCAACAACCCACAACTAAAACCAAATGTGATCAGGCTCTGATACTACTTGTAAGGAAGCTAAGGTAGTGGAACAACTTCCTACACTAATCTTGAGATGAGAATAATGCAAAAATTTTACATATCTTTAACATTTACAAAAACTGAAACAAAAATAAACACAAATATCTTGCATACCACAACACAATGATTTACGTGGGGAAAAACCTTTCAGGAGAAAAACCCCACACTCCAAAAGCGGCCCAATATATTATTCAAAAATCACAAAGATTACAATATACTTGTAGAGAAAGCTTCTCATAGGAGTATCACCACTCAGAGATCTAGAGACAACACAGCCACTATCAGACTCTCAGAATACATCACAATACACAGCTGTAATACAATTCCCTCATAAAATAGGTCTGCCTTCTAGGGAAAATCAAGCTAATAAAATATTGATCATTAGATATGAGACATGATGATGAACTATCCAAATTTACAATAATAAAATATAAATATTTTTTTTCTTTCAGCGGCGCTCCCCTTGATCCCCCACTAGGGCACACTTCCCTTGGACCCTATTCAGGGGGATGATCCCCCTCGTACCCCTTGTGGGGGTATCCCCCCACGCCCCCCCATTGTCGTTAGTGAAACAGTACCTTATGTATCAAAAGCTTATGTAATTGCAAGGTTGAGACACATTTTCTCAAAACTTACTGTCATCATGTTGTTTGTCTTCTTGTTTTCCCTTTCGATACCAAAAATCCTTCTTCAAGTGACCTGGCTTTCCACAGTTCCAGCAATCCATTATTCTTCTGGATTTAGATCTACCTTTCTTTGAATTCCCTTGTGACTTCCCACAATTTGTTGGGATTTTTCCTCTCTGTTATTCTTCCCCTATTCTCTATATTCAAAGCATTACCTAATGTTGAAATATCACCTGTGCTTTTTAGCCGCATTTCCTCGCTAAGGATAACACCAACAACATCATCAAATTTCAATGTATTTTAACCAGATACAAAGTTACAACAATTACCAAGCTATTCCAACTTTCTGGAAAAGAACATAAAATCAAGAGAGCCCTCACTTCTTCATCAAAATCCACTTTTAGAGAAGTTAATTGACTAGTAATAGTATTAAACTTAGTTAAATGATCTGTCACAGATCCACCTTCAATCATTTTTAGATTAAAAAAATGCTTCATGAGAAATACCTTATTCGAGGTTGAGGGTTTTTCATATAATTTAGCCAAAGCTTTCATCAGATCCTTTGTTGTCCTTGCTTCTGTTATATTGAACACCACAAATGGTGCCAGGCACAACTAAGTGCTTCTCAATGCCTTTCTATCTAGAATCTCCCATTCTTCATAGGACATCGCAACATCTTCCTTCGCTTTTTCTTGAAATGGTTGCCATAGATCCTTTTGATACAAATAATCTTCCATCTGCATTTTCCATAATTGATAATTCTGCCTGTTGAACTTCTCAACCTTGACTTTTCCTTCTTCCATTTCTCCCACTCAAATCTAGAGGTTTCTTTCCAATCAATCAAAATACATGCGGCTCTGATACCAGTTGTTAGGATTCAAGCACATTGGAGAAATAAACATTAACAATTATATGCAGATTAAATAACCCAGAAATGACAATGAAGAATAACACAAAAGAGATCAACAAAATTTTTTAATGTGGTTCACCCAATATGGGCTACATCCACCAAAACTCAGTCATCCAATGATTTTACTATCCAATGCAAAATAGATTACAATCTCGTCAATCCTATACTGCAACTTACATCCCAGCTGCTTACGCAAGCCTTTTGGAAGCTTCTAGAATTAGGGTTTTACAAAGTCATTTTTTATTTTTCAGTTAATGAAAAATTAACTACTAACCCCTTGATGTGCAAAAAGTGGGAAAAAAATCATGTAAAGAGTGTACAATATTTGCATGATTAGTTTCCACATACCAACATTATCTTAGTTGATTGGGTTTTCCCTAGCACTCTTAAGGAATTTGTAATTAATTAAAAAAAAAAGTCCTTTCTTTCATCTTATTATTTCATATCTTTGGAGATAAATCCCTCCTTTTGTCTTTTAGGGGTTGTGGAAAGAAAGAAATAAATAATATAATTTCTAGAGATCAAAAGAGAAACAACATGGATGTGTTTATGATTATAAAACAACAAGTGTAGGAAAACATAACTGTTGCAAATTATGAGTTTTCAAAGTTGATGCCTTCTTTTGGAGAGCTTAGAATTAAACAAAACTAGGGGATCAAGAAAGACTTAACAAAGATAAATTGGTCAAAAATGTTGTGTATAATGAAAACCAAATGGATTCCTCTTGAGGAAGGATGGATCAAACTAAATTTTGATGGTTATTCTAAAGGTAATCCAGGTATGACTACTATGGAAGGAGTGATTAGAGATCACAAAGGTTACCTAATTGAAGTATTTTCTAAGAATTTAGGTACTTGTTCTAGCAACATGGAAGAAGCTACTACTATGTGGTGGGATGTAAAGTGGTTAAAAGAGAGAGGCCTTAACCAAGTTATCATAGAAGGATATTCTAAGATGATTATTGATATTGTGAAAGGAGTTTCTTATGCCTTGGATGATAAGAGATATGACGAAAGACTGCAAAAACTTGATCGGGAATTTCCTTCAATCCAAGATAACTCACACTTATAGAGAAGGTAATATGGTTGTTGATGTTGCTTCTAACAACTTGGTACTTCTTGTTGATTGGGTTAGTGTGTATTTTGATCAAATCCCACCAAAATTAAAACAAGTTATTTCTAATGAAAGGTTTAATACTAGTAGGGAGTTTAATATTTGTTATAATGATACTTAATCAAAGTTTCTATTAAAGAAGAAAATAGGAAGTGATATTTATAGGATGGATAAAACAACTAAAGGTCTTAATCCTCTTTATATCAAAGGTAGGGAGTGAAATATGGAGGAAGATGGGTGGCTCAAGGAAATGCTCTGAGCCTCTTTCTTGCATCCCTTTAAAGCAAAATGTTGAGTTAAGGAATATTTTTGAGGAGGTTGATCTAACGCCTTTCTTCCAAGAAATATAGGGGTATAATGATGTGCTAAATTCCAAATTCTATAATTCATGGAAGCATGGATAATTCTCTATTGGTGGAATTCATCTTATAGTTACCCCACAACTCATAGAAGATGGAACAAATTTAAAATATAAAGGTATTAAGGTGGAAAAGTTCAATAATGGTAATTACCAGTGGTTCATTGATAATTTCTTTGAAGAGGGTGAAAAACTTGAAATATTTCAAAACAAATTCAACAAAGAGAAGTTTCCTATGCCTTTTAGATTGGTAAGTCTTCATGCCATGCATTATTTCACTTTAGAAGGGAGATTCAAGACCATTCAAAGGTACCATATCACCTTATTGAACCACATTCACCACAAAGAGAAGATAAATATCCCCTTCTTTTTGGTTTCTTCTCTCCACCTTTGTATTGATAAAGGGGCTTCTCCTTCTCTTCACCGGGGTTTAATCTTAACCCTTTATAAGTATGTGCTTTCTACCACCCCATGGTTGTGCCCTGCCTCTTTTGTCTTGAACATTTTCAAATTAAGATGATTGAAAGTAAACCACATATGACTCTTAAAAACCCTTCTTTAGGGACTAAGCCAAATCCTAAAAATATTTTTTTTTTAAATCATTATGTATCTAGGGCTCCTTTGATGTAGAGTTGTTGAAAATTAATCCTCAAATAAGAAAAACCTCTTTAAGCCCACATGCATCCAAAAAAAAAAAATTGGGCTCCTCTATGAGTCAAGATTCAAAGGATGAAACAATTGAGATAAGTAATGAGGGTGAAATTGGTTAGAATAATGATAATAGTGGTGGGTGGGAGAGAGAAGGTCTACTCGTTTGGCTAGTGCAGGACACCAGAACAAAGGCAAAGACCAAGAAGGTAAAAATTTGGCCTTTGAGAAGGAGGTGAAGGACTCTTCAGATGAGGATTTCTTCCCTTATAGAGAGGAGAAAAGCCTACCCAATAGTATGTAGGAAGAGGAAGAATAGGAGGTCCATGTGGTTGAAGAGGAAGATAAAAACAAGGAGGCTGTGAACTCTGAAGAGGTTAATGAAGTTGAATAAATGTGATGGAGATAGGGTAGGAAGAAGAAAATGTTAACAATGATAATGTAGTACCCCTCCAGTTGTTACTATGTGTACCCGTTTGTTTTGTTTGATTGCTAGTTGTTAAAATTTGTTGATAATACACTGAACATCGAGATCATTTGATTAAGGTATTATGAAGGATGCATGTGCGTAGTGGATATGTAGTTTCTGAGTGATAATGTGTTTATCTGGATGTGTTTGATGTTTATGTTATTATGATGTAATGATGCTCGTCTATGTCAGTGAAGAAGACAGTATGGCATTACTCATTCGTGAGTATCCTGCTATGTTGCGAATCTTATTCATAGTGTGTTTTCTAACATGAGTATATGTATGTTCTAACGTTGATGTTTTCTGCAGATACAGGTACCGGGTATCGGCTCCACCTGCTTGTCAGGTCTGAGCGTACCTTAATCCAATTAAATCATGTTGAATCGGAGATAGTGTCTGGTCCTTGTTTAACCACCGTTCTTCATTGAACGAGTATCGGTTGTCGCCCATTGTTGTTTGTTGTTTGTTGTTATCGTGTTGTGTTTGTGTGAGTTGATTTGTTTAAATTAAAATTAAATATGTTAATTATTGTCCTTTAAAAGGTTTTATTAAGTTAAGTTATTTTGATTATACGTTATTTTATTGAAATATTAAATCACTATGATTTGGTGATGGTATGATTTATTAAATTAAATTAAAAGGGATATTTAATTAATTGAATTTGTTGATTTTAATTGTGCAAATTTTAATTAAGGAAAAGAAGATATTTTTAAAGAGTATATTTTCAAAAATTAAAATATCTTTGTTATTTAATGTTTTAAACTGCATGAGAAATTGGAGGCATGCATGTTTATTATCACTTAAGTGTAACTGGAGTTAATAAATGGCATTAATTAGCCTTGAGAGTTGGCGATATGGATATACACGGCAATTGTAGGAAGAAATGGAGACGACAGTAGTTTGCATAACAATATTCTGAAAAAAAAAAAAAAAAAAGTTTCTTTACAGCATTGGTTAGTTTTTCAGGAACTGGGAGATAAGGCTGTTTGGTGGTTTTTTGATTGGGAAATTGGGCAAAAGAACTGTAATAGTAAAAGTTGCGGCTACAAATTTTGGGAAGGCTTTTTGAAAACTACTCTGCTATTCAACGAACCAGGTTTCTTTGTGATTCATTTCTGCTTGTGATCAGTTGAATTATGTTTGCAGACAAAGATGTATTCGTATTTCTTTAATCGTTTCTTCAAGATTTATGTCTTCCTTGCATTAATATCTTTCTTCACAATTTGAGAGTTATTTGGTTGAGAGGGCAGTCATTCTGTATAAGTTAGGATTCTGAATTTCTAGTTTTCTCATTTGAAGGTGGATACAGATTTACATCCCTATTCCTCTTTCTTCCTTGTCGCATGTGCAGCTCTTATTCACAAAACTGCGCAACAACATGCACCCTGCACCTAAACAAGTTTATAATATGGGAATAATTATCTGAATGCTTATTGGTTACAATGAATTAAGAGCTTCAATATTGTGCATATTCAGTAAAATACTTCTTTTCCTGTAGGATCTGTATACAACTGAAGATTTACATATTCTCTCATCTGTCGGTTTGAAAACCTTGTTGATGATGCCAGTGCCGCCCTGTTTAGATTCACCAATGTTTAGGGTTTGGTCTGATCTCTGTGCGCTCTTTGAAATTTAAAGATTCACATAAATTCTTGATTCTGTTAACAATCTTTTCATTTGCAGCTCTCAGAAGTAAAATATAGAAGAGATTTTGATAACTTTTCCTTACACCCTTGTCAACCAGTCATGGCTAAAGCGATTGATCAAGGTAGAAAGTCTAGAGGAATAAATAATCTCCCAGATTTCTTTAGTAACCTTTCACTGCTGACGCATTCCAACTGGAAAGGGCATATAGATTTAAATAGTCACCCTGATTTAATTTGCACTTATTACAGCTGCAACGTTTGAAATAAGGAGTGGATGTTAGATAAACATCCCGATCTACAGATAATTCTTTGATTTCTAGATAGACGTAGTTTTTCTTAGTGACCAAACATTAATGTGTGACCCTCTCTAAATCTTATCATCGAACCAGATCAAGCTTATCATATCTAGTTTGCAAGTGAAGGAAAAACTCTAATAATATATGCCTTTAAAATCATTCCTTGAGTCAAAGCAGATATTTCTTCCGGTTTTTGATCTTGAATTCTTGTCTAATTCTCAATTTAGAGTTCTATATTAGATCTTCAAATGTTCATTAAACTGTATACTCAACATCATGTTGGTAAAGGATAGGTGGTGAGTTGTAATGAACCACCTTGTCTTTCATTCATTCTTAACCCGTTTAGAATCATCTTCAACATGATCGCATTAATCGGTCCCTTGTATGGCGTCAGTTTTTGTGCTATGAGAGGCACGGGCTGTTGATACGAGTTAAGTTCTTTCACTGCACCATCTTTCCTTGTCTGAAGGCTGAAGCCTTAGTCTATGACTGGTGAAATAAGGTGTCTCTGTAGAGTCTCAAAACAGTTTCATTTACTTTCTGATCTTTCATCAAATATATCATTATTTTGTATCGTTGTTTTCTTTAGTTTTGAGATAAATACATGTTGCTCCAAATACTCAGCCAACATTCTTGAGTGTACTATGACAGGTGTTTTCTTGATAGCCATTGTCTAACCATGCGCATCCTTTGATCTGCAATAATCGAATATAGTAGAAGTTGGACGTTTAAAGGTTGCCTTTATTTCTTACACTGCCTGCCACAGTGGCAGAACTTGAGCTTGGTAGAGTCTTAATTCGCCATAGTTATGAATTTTTCCAGATCAAAATGCATTTGCTGCAAACGTTACCTTTTAAAAATAATCGCCATCATGGATATAGCACCATCCTTTGTTTTTATCAATTGAATGTTTTAGTTTGAAAATTGCAAGTGAAAAGAAGGAATCGGCCATATCTTAAGTTGAAAATCTCTCTGATTTCATATGCAACCTGCCACTTCTGTTCCACTTGATCGTGGTTAGGCGAATGGAGTTAAAATACCCTTTGATTCAATCGCAACTCTTGAACATAGAAGGAAGTCTTTAAATTTAAATGGTCTTCCTGATTTATCCACAACCTCTCGCAGTTGCAGCGCATGAACATAGAGGACTGTAGAGTTTCTTATATATTTATATATATTTTTCTAATAATCTTGGAAACCTTTACAATCAGCAACACTTGAAAATTATATTGCTGTGAGATTTAAATAACTTTTCCAAATTCCATTGTCAATATGTCGTAGCTGAAGCTCTTGAGCGAAGTAGATAGTTTAGAGGATTAAATAACCTTAGTTGAGTGCGCAATTCTGGAAACCTCCACCAGAAAAATTTGTGTTGCTATTTAGAATGGATAAGTTATGCATTAATTCTCCTTCTCATAAGTCACGTAACTGTCTCTTAGCTGGCAGTTCTCTTTCATATGGCGTCGCCACGTGGCTTTGTTTTCACCAATTTAGTTAACGCTAGGTCGAATACTTATGTTTATTGTTGTATGCTTCCCTTATTATCTCATGTGGTGAGCATTAGAAGTTTGAACTAACTGCTTGTATCCTATACTCTGCTCGTTTGTCCTTACCTACATTCAATGCATGTTGCATGTCGCTTATCACTATGTATTGATGAACTTAAAGTTCGGTTCCACTTTCTTCTTTAATCAAACAAACTTGGAAGGCGTCGAACTCTATTCTTATTGTTAACAATATGTTACGTAATAGATATATAATATATATAACTATGTAGATTCTTATTTCTTTTTCTGATTTGACTCTTCTTGGCGTCCTATGCCATGCGTGTGAAACACATACTTCAGTTACTTACTTACCAATTATATGGTCTTGTACTTATAAGTATGTCCACACATACGTAAGCACATAGTAATAATATTTTTTAGTCCTGATTTTATTTCTTTATATACTTTACAGTATTTAAACTGTGATTTGTGAAATAGTATTATATTTGTAAAGGTATACAAATATCTTTATATATATTTACATGTTGGTAATTATTTGGATTTTATATAATTGGTGTATTCATAAAGGAATTTATATTATTTTCAATGATGAATGATCATATTATGCTTTGTGAAATCATAAGATATCTGATTATGTTAATATGATGTCTCTTATGATTTTTGCTCATAATTTTATTTTTATTTTTAATGGTTATATATGATGGGTATAATATACCTGTTATTTTTATGAGTGTTCTTTAGTGTTATTGAGTTCTTTTAACCTTCAAGGGGCTAGGAAAGTAAATTTATTATGTAAGCATATTATGTATGCACATGGGTGTACAATTACTGTGATCTTTATGGGGAGATAACAATGCACGATTCATCAATTACCTTTGATACATTATTAGAAGTTCTTGTATATGATTTGTTGAAGTTATACCATGCACATTGTTTAAGTTAACTTTGTAGTGAATGAATGTCATATGTTCTTGTATTTTATGACTTAAAAAATTGATAATTAAGCTACTTAATGCATTGTTTTATTGGATTCTTGGCGGGGCATTCTGATTCTTTCAAATTCTTCATCAACTTCATCTTTTGGATTTGGCTAAATTTTTTCTATATTTTGTAGGACTTCATTTTTGGTAAATACAAATTCTATGCACCCTGTTGTGATGCTCTAGAACTTGTTGACTCGATTGCTGCAATGCTCTAGAACTTGTTGTTGCTATGCTCTGAAACTTGTACAACTGACTTGTGTTGTTCCTCATTATGATCCTACATTATGATGCATCACTCAATGATGCTTTGGGAAGTCAAAGGCCAAAATGTCACATTCTTCTTCCTCCTTTTGGCTGCATCTTCTAGCGATGCTCCAAAATTCTGTTGTTCCTTCTTCTGGATCATCTTCCAATGATGCTTTGGAATCATTTTGTTTCTTCCTTCCGATGACATATTTCGATGATGCTCTGGAACTTGTTTGGTTGCTCTGGAACATGTTCAGATACTCTAGAAATTTTTGGTTGCTGCTCCAGCTGCATCTTTTGATGATGCTCCAAAAAATTTTGGTTGTTGCTCCGCCTGCACCTTTGGATGATGCTCCAAAAAAATTTGGTTGTTTCTCTAGTCACATCTTTCAACGATGCTCCAAAATCTTTAATTTTTTTGCTGCATTCTGATGACATCTCTCAATGATGCTCTAAAACTTTCTCTTCTTCCACCCTAGTTGCATTTTTTGGCAATGCCCCAAATTTTTGTAAAATCTTTCTTTTTTTAGTATGTTAATTTTTCCTAAGTTCTGCATATGCCCATCATTTAATTTTCTTGCCACCTCGAGATCCACTCCCTAATAGTCATTTCACCATATCATATCAAATCTTTTCATTATAAACAAAATTATTATGACAACCCTTTTTGTCATAATTTTTTTGCCACCATTTAAACCATCCCATCCATGTCATAATTATCCATCGCCACCCTCGTCAAATCATGTAACTATCTGATTATATCAACAAAGGTGAGTGATGTTCAATTTAATGAAAAGACATAAGGTGTGTACGGATTTATTTACTTAAATTTAGTAATTATTTTGAATAGATATTAATTAATTGGCATGAACCATTCCCTTTCTCAATTTTGAAAATTGTGCCATCGCATGATTGCTAAAAGTACGACAATGGTTGTGTAATTTCCCATGTAGAATTGTCATGATTACTTAGTAAGGACTCAAGTAAGGTGATTAATTCCTCTTCCATTGGTTATATCAAAATTGTGTCCCTTTTCATTTGCAATTCAGTTAATTGAAGCAAGGAAAATATTACAGAGTTCTATAGAATTTGGCAGAGTGGCAAGGGAAGGTAAAATGGGAGGATCCAAGAAAAAGGTTGAACCAACCTCACTAGATCAATTGTTGGCATTGAGTATTGTTGCGAGCCTATTTAAAAAATTCGGGTGGTTGGAATTCATGAAAAAGTTTGAGGGATATACCGAGTAGCTGGTAAGAGAATTCACAGAGAATTTTGCATGCAGATAGACTGTGGTGTGTGGCAAGAGTTTCTGGGTAAGTCTAAAAATTATTTCCTGTCTTTCTAGTCTCGAAAATAGGGGAATTGATTTGAATGAAACTACCAATATTACCTATCAAAGACTAGTATAATTGTTTCATAGGGAGGGAGGGCCTCAACCTATAATCACAATAAGTACCAGGGGATAGAACAAAGGTTTTCATAGAATTTCTATCCTAGAACCCTGGATAACTATCGTAGCTTGGATAATAAAATATTTCACTTGTGAAGGACAAATAACTATGGTATTGGGAACCCCTTTCCATCTGCTAATCCATTTGTGCCATGGCATTAAGGACCCTTCTCTTAGGGTTAATTTACCAGCCTTTTTGTGTCATTCAGTTATCACCATGATGGAAAAATATAAAGTTGGGACAGGGCCCCTCAAACACCATAGCCTTATACAATTGATATGCAAGTATCAATTTTGCAAAAATCCAGAAAAGAAGTGGCAGAAATTTTTGCAAAAATTTGAAAAAGTGGAGTCTGAAAGATCACTTGAGGAGGGTGAGTCCTCTAAACAAAAATAAAAAATCCTTAGAAGAAACCTCCTCTGAGGCCTTAGGTGCTTGTGAATCCCAACAAACTTCAATGGCTACTAGCGCCGATGCGCTGAAAACTTTTCCAAATGTGTTAGAAACCCCAGGACACTTAGGGGATATGCAAATTATGCACTTTGGAGAAGAAGAGCCTCCTTAGAAGAGGAAGAAGTGGACTCAAGTCAATTTTCAAACAATCCATCCTCTATGAAGAAGCAAGAGGTTGTTTGCAAATTCTAGTGAAACTGTTCCCTGTGACATAGGAAGTACTTCTAAAAATAAAAAGCCCAGGACTCGAACAAGAGTAGTGGAAACTGAAAGTTATCCTGGTAGTGAGGAAATAAGTGAAATAGAAAAGTAGGTTGATGAATCCCCCAAGGATGAAGAGGAGAGAATGGCTTCAGGAGAATGGTGCGGGTGGTGCCATGGAATTAAGAAATGTACACGAGATGCAGGAAAGGAAATGAACCTCCCATACTAACATGGAAATTCCCAATCCATCTTTCTTTGTGGACACATGGGATGTAGAATCTGGTGAAAGAGGAGAATTAGAGAAATTGAAAACAAAAATTCTTGAATTAAAATCCAAGTTATAGAGTAATGCAAAATAGATGCCCTGTGACAAGAAGAAATTGGGGCACATGCTGCATTTGTAAATAAAAGGGATCAAAGAGATTTGAAACATTGAAAATGAAGATGGAGAAAAGGATAGGGTCATTGAATAGTTAGATTACCAAATCCAACAATGGAATTAACAAAGCAAGCAACATATGGTTGGCTATTAGAAAAGATAAAGCACATTCAAGGTTTGAAAAATAATTTTATGCAAATGTTTAATGATTTTGAAGAAGAAAAGAAATAGACAAGAAGTTGAACTTAATGCTTCATAATTAAAATTATGGAGTTAGAGAAGGATTTGTAGAAAGTGACACTAAGCTAATAATGGAACCCAGGGACACAAATAGAATGAGACTATTTTAGAGTGGTTTAAATTATTATCTTCATTATTGATGAAGAATGGATGGAGAGTACATATTTCCTAAGGGATGTAGAATTTGAATATAATGGAGTTGAAATAGGAGTTAATTATAATAAAAGAATCATTTCACAAAGCATATAAAGCTAAGCGGGATGCTTGTAGAAATGATGAAGTCGAAACTGTAGAAGACCATCTAGGTTGTATTCCATGTTCCTTAATGAACAACTCCTAAGATGGAAGTTACTTAGAATTAGCCATAACCAACCACATGACCTTGATGATAAAGAATTTGTTAAGATATTTGTTGAGTCAACTCCTGGTCATCAAGATTTATTATGTGAATTCTTTGTCCATAATTTGTTCTTGGAAGAATATACAAATTTTTTATGTTAATTTCTTTTTGGGAGAAGTTCAATTGAGATCATTCCTATCCACAATGTGTAATAAGCTTCATTGGAAGGATCAATCAAGGGAGTATGGACATGTAGAGAAAACTATCAGATTGCAAATGAGATACCCCCATAGGAAGCCCTTCTATTTCAAGGCACAGTTTCTGGTTGTTAAACTTAGAGAGAATGTACAAAGCAAGTATAATAATAACCTTTGGCTATACAATAATCACTTTCAAGATCAAGGACCAAAGTTGATAGGGAAATCCTGGCATGCATGCGAAGAAAGGTATACCCCTCTTCTTATGTATCTCAAGAAAAGAGAGGTAATCTCACCTCTTAATATTAAATGGTCCTACAGAAGGGTAGTAGCCTTGGTTGATATCCTTGAGCAATTAAAGGTTAACTAGATTGGCATGAGATATAGATCACCTTTACATCTTTCACCACCCCCTACAACATACATCAATATAGATCAAAGTAATGATAGTTTTGAAAGATGGGTATAGAGGTGTTGGAAAAACAAGGATAGACAACTAAGAGGGAGAGTGAATCAGTTGTCAAAAAATAATAAACTTCTCAAAATTTTACTTAATTTAATCTCAACAATTAACCATAAGCAATTAACACACCAAAGAGACAGAGAACACCAAGAATTTTTTTTGTGGAAACCCTGTTAGGGGAAAAACCATGGTGGATGGTAGTCCACAAGATTATACCCTGTTAAAAGTATAATGAAATCAATAAAGGGGAATGTACATGCATTCAGGCACACTTCCTAGAGCTCACTGCTCAATTATAGAAGGGGCTCACTGCCAAACAATATAGAATAGGATTAAAATCCGGAGGGTATGAACTGAGAAAATAGCTTCTGCACAAGCCTGATTATAGTTCCAATTAAGCACAAAAAAATCCTTCTATTTTCACTCAAACTACTTCACACTTCACTCGATCTTCTTCACACTCTACTTTGCAATTGAATTATATTCGCACATACACACATAGGAGCACACCCAACACATGAAGCACACTTTTTACTGATAAAGCAATCAGTCTTATATATCCACTACATGAGATTTCATCAACAACTTAGTTGGCTAGGAAAATAAAACATATTTGCAATGTCGGCCCAAATTTATAAATAAATTTTTAATGCAAATCCACCAAGGTCAGCCACAACATAGTGGAGACCCAAATTAACTTCTCCAACACAAAAAGACTTCAATTAATTTCACCTCAAAGATCCACAACACGCTACCATCATCATGTCATCCAGGAACATGAAAAACCAAACATGAGCAAGAAAAGATCTTTGACCACGAGCACACTGATTAATGTGGGCATACTACAAAGATATAGCATGATCTAGAGACATCCAAAAACATTAAGAAACAACAGAGAAACATCCACAACAACTGAGATTTCTAGAATCATACAAACTTCACTCAGGAACACTGACAGAGATCATAGAAATATTGTTAGACCACAACAAGATCAAATCTATATGCGGACCTCTGAAACTTCTGGTATATGATCTAGATACTCTCAAAAATAAAACCTTTAGTCCATAGTAGCTGAACTTCAATGTAAAGAACAAGACACCTTCATGACCTGTAGAGCTCCACTGGGAACCTAGAACACTTTCTTTTACAATTTTCTCAATATCCTCAACATATATAGCCTTTGATACACAAAATGCTAATAGTGTTGACATCAATGACAACCAAATAGCAGCAACACATCCACAACATCCAAAAAAAGGGTCACTTTTCATTAGGTATTTCTGAAGGAATGAGAGGAACTAGATACATAGGCAGATGATCTGTATGATCTTAGTGCTAAATATGAGGAGATGAATAAGAATTGGGGAAATGAAGGGTAGGGGGTGCAACAAAGAGTAGGAGGACCTGCTCAGGCTTAAAAGGGGAGGAAATGATGAGGTAAAAATAACCTCATCAATATAATGGACTAAATACTTAACCTCACATCTTTCAGCCATCCTTACCCTGCCAATTAATTGTCTTTAGGATAAGTAATTGTTTTTTTTTTGTGAATAAGTGTACAATATTTATTTCTTGAAATTAGTTGAAATAAGCTAATTTGCACTGACTTAATGGTTTATTTTTTGAGCATTCCACAGGTCAACTCCCACAATTGGTTTATATCCCAGTCAAAGAGGTTTAATGTAGACTTCAACACCATTGAAGACAAGGGAATGGGAACTGAAACTTTAGGAGCATACATGATAGACCAAGTTTTTGTAGTTCTATTATTTTCAGTTTTAAAGACTTTATAGCTCATGTAGAGCCTCTTTAATATTTCATTTTATGGGCTTTAAAGTCTATTAGTTGTTGACAATCAGTTGAAGAATTTATCAACTAGAAAGTAGGATTTTGTTAGTTGCTCTTATATAAATATGTAACTATTGAAAATGATAATACACAGAATAATATTGTTATGTTGTCATTATGTTTTCTAAGTTACACTTTTCATATGAATAAAATGAGTTTTTCCTGCCACTTTTGGAGTTACTGAATAATGTGAATAGAGTTTTGTGAATGAAATAATTCAGAGTTACTAGTGTATGTGATCTGAGCTAGGCGTAGGAGCACCCGAGAGCTGGCCACTTGAGGGGTTGTTGATTAGATAGATAAGTATTTTACTTTTAATTTTGTACTTTCATTTAGTAGATAACAATTGGAATTGAAGTTTATTTTCATGTGTGTAATTCTATTAAGACTAATCCTATAGGTTGTAGTTGAGTCTGTAGTCTTTGATTTTAGTGTCTGAAGTTCTAGAGCACCTTCTTTCAATTGTTTCAGATTGTTAAATCATTTTTTGCTAGTTGTTTAGATTGTTATCTTTTGTTAGATCAATATTTCCTAGTTTCTTTACAAGCTTTACTTCTTCAACAATTTATACATTACTTAGTTTAATCATTTCCATGCTTTCTAGTTTAGTTGTTATGATTTTTTAGATTTATAGTTTTCTAATTTCTAGTTTAGTTATTTCAAGCTTTCTAGATAAACGATTTCCTCCTTTCTAAGTTTAGTTACCTCTTAGTATAGAATTTTATTTCAGTTTTCCAACATCTAGGAAACCCGAGAGAGATAGTGAAGTTGTCTTCTATTGCATATAGCCTTCAAACACTACTTGATCAATATATTAATATATTTATCAACTAAAGTGTTAGGACCTAACAATAGTCTATCAATCAAGGTCTTCAAAAAAATTACTTTCCTCTTCTACATCTTGCTCAATGAAAGATAGTATTTCATTAAATAAAAATATGAAATCATGCTTTTCATTACCTTTTTCAAGCTCTTCAACCTGCTGCCCTAATTGATCAAACTCATCCACCTCCTATTGCAAGTATGATTTTTTTTCTTGTTCATCATATGCAAGCATATCAATAGAAAAAAAATTCTACCTTTTCCTCTTCAAACACCTCTTTTTTCTACTCAGCAAACTAGTTGCTTTGATAAAAAAAATGGGTCCATCTTTGCGAAGGTGATTTATGAGAGGAGAAGAAGTCTGATTATTGAAGTCTTGTTGACCTTCTTGAAGTTGTATAAACTTTGGAGATGGCTTCTCTTGATGTATACTAGGCTACTCTTGATTAGTTTCTAGATCTTGCACAGGTTGAAGGCTTCTAAAACTTCGAATTTCAAGTTCAAGAGATTGATTAGAGGACTTAGGAGGTTTACCTTTCTTGAAACTTGGAATTTCATACTTGGGGAGCTCTTCTTTTATAGGTTGATCTTCTTTTGATTGGGCCTCAAACTTTTGTACTCGGTCAACCAACGTAGCAAACTTCCTTGTAAGATCTTCCACTTTCTTTCTCATTTGTTCTTCTTTAGTAGCAAGCTCACTTGCAAGATACTCTTCATACTGCCTTTTGTGTATCTCCTCTTCCTATTGGTATTGATAATTTGAGTAAACCAACTCTTCTTGCTGCAAACTATATACTTGATCTCCTTCATACCCTCGATTTCCTCGAATCTCACTCAACTACCTTTCAAAGTGCAACCTTATATTCCTGAAGCTCATGTCTTCAATGTTTTGAGTCTAATTGTGAGAATATTCATGTTGGTTGGAAACAAAATGGGCTTCTTGGGGCTGATTTTGAGCATATGAAGGTTGCCAAGGAGATTGAGTAGGGATGGCTGGGTGGCAAGCATATTGATCATGTTGGTTTTCTTGAAAATTCATGGAATTCAAACTAAAACTAGCAGCATGGTTGATTTGATATGGTTGATAAGAGGGTGGATTAGAAACATTTTCCTGATATGACAAATTCCCATGAAACATAGACATGCTTATACATTCAAAAGTTGGAAAACAAGCAAAAATCAGAATTTTTTGAAATAAACCAACACTTGATCATATTAAAACTAGTAGAAATGTCATTCAAAGTTGCCAGATGTGTTGTTTTATTTCCTCCAAAGGCTCAGATCATTCAAACACACACTAAACATCAGTTATTGTGAGAAAACTTTGGACTGAAACAATCCAATCTATCCCATCCAACATGCCAAAAACTATTTCCATGAAGGATTACACCCAAATGCTAAGCTTGAAGGCTCAACAATCATGTGAAACTTGGAAACATCTTCAAGCTTTTGGGTTGCTCATAACGAAGATGAATCTCCAGGTTATGGGCTAGTTCCCCTTTAGATCTCTTAGAAACTAATGGATTTTGTGGGAAAAATGAAGAAGGATAATTGATAAAAGGGAAAAAAACTAATTCTAGGAGGTGATGCATTGAAATGTAACTAACATTTAGCTTGATTCACAACTACTTCTCAAAATATCTGGTTACACAGCTTAGTTTGGGCAATCTAATCACATAAATACTTCATAAAAAGGCTTGAAAATCTATCTTTTTTGAAGGAAAACAATGTTTTCACAACTTGGAAGATAAGACAAATCAATTGCACAACCTATGACTTGTGATGACTAATTTCTTTTCTATACATGCAATCATGAATGAGACAAAAAATTAATTTTTTTGATACTAAAACACATCAAACTTTCATAAAAATCATTCGTAAGAGACACAACACCTGAAATAGAGAAGGTAAACACTTGATTTTATTGAATAATAGAAGTAATCTCTGTAATAATTGGAAAAATAAGCTGAAATTTTTTTTGATGTTGTATCAAAACTCTAAAAATATGCTAAGCTACAAAACTCTAAGTCTCTCTGCAATGTGCAAGAGAGGACAAAAGGCAAGAACTAAGGAAAAAGCATAAGCTTTCCCTCCTATAATACAAAATTATACCCAAAGTGCCAAGAGGAGTCAACTGCAGTCAACTGCACTCCAACATATCTATCTCACGAGAAAAATAGAAAATCCCAAAAAAGGGGGCTCATAACTGCTCCAATTTGAGCTAATTTAGCTCCAAACTCCCCCTCTCAAGTTGTTTGACCAAAGAGAACTCCAAAAATACTTCAGTTTGACTTGAATTCAAAGATAAACACCTTAGTTCCACTCCTATTTTTGCATGATTTTTGGGACAAGAATAAACTATTTGAACAAATATTAAAGACAACCAATTATGATTTACTTTAATAAGTGTTATGTGATTGTTTATTCATGTATTACATGACAAATATTAAGGTAATTTGTAAAATATCACCTTAAATATTTGTTTACATATTTATTTTGTCTTAACTTCATGCAAAACACAAGGGGAAAAAATAAATTATCCTTATGAATCTCGTGGACTCACCTTTCACTAGGTATTGGCAAGGCCTAACTATGAATATTCATGCACTTTATGAAATAAAAGTGAAAAATAAACACTTGGGTCAGCCAAAATCAGGGCTTCATTATGAAATTAAAAAAAAATCTTAACCCTAGCCACGAGCTCATTTTGTACCCATTTTCATGTATATTGTTTTCCTATTGCACCGCCACCATGGAGTCTAACTAGGGTTTTGAAGAACCATTCAAGCTTTTAGGGATTCTCTATGTGGTTGAATTGGGAGCACATGCTAGTAAGTAACTCCCTTGAACAAAATGATGAGATTTTTTCATTTTTCTGGAAAGAAATGATGAAAAGCCTTCTTTTCTTTGTGTTCCTTGGTTCTTCTACTCCTCTTCACAATATTCTAAAACCCTTTGCATCACAACCATGTAGTTATATAGAGGGGCAATCATATTTCTCTCCAAGAATCATGACTTTGAAGAACTCTTGTAGCTTGTGTATCAATTATCAACATCACACTGCTATATCTTTTTGTTTATGAATACTATTACCCTATTTGCTATGCCTCACCATGGCCTAGGCATCTTGCACCCGCAGATAAGAATGCAAGCAACAGGCTCCATTTTTATTTCTTGGGTATTTAATGGTGAATCACTAACTACAACAGATGTAGTCGCACTAGTTCCATGAACATCTTTGAACCCTTCCTTTAATCCTTTCAATAACGCTGAAAATTGGAATTGTTGTATACATGCATGACCATCTTTGTGACAATATATGACTATTTTAGTCTTTGAGGATTGTCATGCTTCTTTTATATTCATCATGGTTCCTTTGGAAATATTTTCAATGCTCTCTTGGAGAATAATTATTATTTGAAGCCTCTTCATCATACAATCTACCCCTTGATCTTTTGTGGACTGAGTTTCATATTTTATGGGCTCGCATACTTGTTGCTCACTATTTCCTATTTCCATTATAAAGGATTGTCCTTAAAAGAAAAGACTACCCTCGCATTTTTCCTTCCAAGGAAAATGCCATGAAAATAATTGTCTTCTTCTTGTGACTATGCTTGAAATGATTATATATTGTCTTCTAAAGTTGTCTTTTGATCACTATATTTTTCTTGATAACTCTATGATATATGGCACCTGTGGTGATAATTTTACTTTCATGGTCCTTGATTATTCTCAACTTTAATGAGTATTCATCTGTGTTTTGAGAGATGTTGACTATCCTCTCTCTCATACCTATGACAAGAGATCTTCTCAATTTCCCTAGAATTTGGATCCCATCCTTCTTATTTTAGTCAAGAGCTTTATTTCCCATATTTACATGGTAATATCAACTTATTCACAATTTGGTTATCTCTCAAGAGTTGTACCACAGTCCTAAATAGATTGTACCTTTGTAAACATGGATTGCACCTTGACTGTCACACAGGGTGTTACACCTTATGTATGATTCATTGTAGCATTGTTTTCCCTTGTTGATTGTTCTGTGAATGACAAGAATCATCACCTTCTCCATCATTTCATTCACTATGATGTTTATCTACTATTGTAGATTATGCCCAATATGTGACTGCCCTATGGTATTTGTGTTATTCAATTCTACCCATGTATGCCTTCTTTGTCAACATCAAACTTCTTGCTTTTCTATGACTCCCATTTATCTTTGCATTTGTCCTTTGTCAGAAACTCTAAAAGTTCCATGACTGTTCTTTGCATTTTATGTCATTGTGACTTGCCATCTCAAAGTGACTATCATGTTCTTTATTGATATTATCAATCATTAGTCTTCAAAACTCATTCAATCCTTTTCACAAGGCGTAATCATAAATAAGATCTTCATATTTTAATGACTCTCTTACTCTTTGGTGTTCTTTCTCCTCTCAACAAGTAAAAATACTATCTTAATGAAGTTGATTGTGTGATATACTTATTAATTTCATCTTACCTATCTTTTGTTTTCTATTTCCATTGTCTTCTTCACTGTGAGTTGTTCTTTTTATGACAATCATTCTTAGACATTGTGTTTGCATAAACTAGATTATCTATCTCTTTTTTTCCCTCTTCTCTTCCTTGGCAGTCCTATCACTATTATCAATGGTGACTTGAATAACTTGTCTGGGTTTCATAACTAGCATGTTTGTGACTGTCAACAAGAAAATTCCCCCCTTAAGTTTGGCAGTCCCTTTAGGCACTGTCCTCACAGTCAAATCTTTCAATATACTATCAAAACACAAGAATTATCCTATATAGCTTATGTCCTTGTCTTCATCATACCATGCTTTCATTCCTTGATCACTCATACATGTCCATGACAACAGGTTGCTCTTTTCTCCATGGTTTGTCTTCATTTGTATACATTCAAGATTTTCTTCATAAGGTTCCCATGCTATGACTTCTCTACTGATTTGTATGAGAAGATTATGCATATACCTAAATAGTCAACAAATAAGTTAAGAGAAATAAGAATCCTAGAGCTTCTCATGATGATTAGATGAACTTGACTTTTCTTGGATCTTCATGATAATTGTGTATCTGATCTTGAGACACCTTTAACTCTCTGATTTGATGCTTAACATGAGATAGGTTGTATATTTGATGGTTTGAAATATTAGAGACATTTAATCTTGAGCTATAACATCATTTTATTTGTCCCTTGCAGACACCTTTGGAGCTATCAACAAAGGAATTGAAGATATTGTAGCTGATCAAAAATTGGGTTCATCATTTAGGCAATGACGAATCCCTTTTCTCTTGTATGTCTTCTTTTACATCTAGATGTACAATTTATCTTTTATTGCATCTTATTCAATTAATACCATGGCTTGTGTGGGAAACTTATAAGCATATTTCTTGTAATGAATTTAAACATCTACTTTAGTAAAATTTTGTGTACTATTATTTTTTTCTATAAAGCAATTGCATAATTAAAACTGAAAATTCATTCCTTGGAACTATTTGTATGATTATGAGTGACTTTAGCATAATCTTTTGTGTACCTTCTTTTTCAAGTAAAGAACATCAGTGTTGTCCTAGCCTAACCTAATTGGGCTGAAAAGCATAATTAGTTAACAGTAACATCTTTAAGCTTTTCTTCTAGTGGAATACCAAGGAAGATACCTTGCATCAAAATTTCCCAAGTTTTCTTCTTCTCTTTTGATATAACATTTTCTTCTAAACACTCTAAAGTACTTCACAGTAGGAATCCTTCCATACCATAGCTCATAGGGAGTCTTTGTGTTGTTAGCTTTAGCTTGAACTTTGTTAAGTATGTAAACAATAGTATGAATAGCTTCTCTCCAGTAGAATTCTGATAGTTTTGCATCTTTCATTATAATCCTTGTGGCTTCCTAAATTGTCTTATTTTTCCTTTCAACAACTCCATTCTATTGAGGAGTTCTAGGGGCAGACAAATGTCTCTTTATTCCATGAGCTTCAAAAAATATTTTAAACTCATTGGATGTGAATTCACCGCCTCTTTTATACCTCAAACATTTTATTTTCAAATCCATTTCATTCTCAACCATAGCTTTAAATGCCTTAAATTTTTCTAATGCATCATATTTTTCTCTAAGAAAAGTAACCCATGTCATCCTAGCATAATCATCAATCAAAAGCATAAAGTACCTATTACCTTGTATACTTCTCATGCTTGTGGGACCATAAAGATCTATATATACTAATTCTAATAGTTTGGTAGCAAATTATTCCTTTCCCTTGAAACTAATCCTTGTTTTTTTTTTCCAAATTGACAACTCTCACAAACAATATTGATAAGTTTTGTGATTCTTGGTAGATCTCTCACTGCATGAACTAAACTAATTCTTTCCAAATTATCAAAATTCATGTAACACATCCTTTGGTTCCATAACCAACTATCACTAATCCAAGACATAAATCAATGTCCATCAGCACCCTTAAGCCAATAAATGTTTTCATCTTTTTTTTTCTAGCGGCAATTACAGTTCAAAACCATTTTTTGTCTCACATGTTTCATCTTTAAACATAAGATTATATCATTTGTAACACATTTTTCCAATACTCAAAATTTTATGCCTTAAATCCTTAACATAGTAAACATTGTTAGTGTTATGATTTCCATCAAAAATGATTGAACCAATTCCAAAAATCTTAGCTCTTGAATCATCTCCAAATTTAACTAATCCTCCATCATACTTTTCAAGTTTAACAAACTTTTGTCTCTGGTCAAGTGATTAAAGCAGGCACTATCAACAACCCAATAATTCTTATCTTCTTTAGCATGGAAACTAGGTACCAAATTACCTTCAATGTTATCCTTCATCTCCGAAACGCTTTCCTTCACAAAAATTTTAGGGTTCAAAAAACTAGATTCTTCTTTTATAGCTAAAAACAAGCATTCATCATCATCAAAATCTCCATAATCAGATTCATCATTAGAAATACTAGCATATTCTCTAACATAGTAGGCTCTTTTAATCATCTCTCCTTTATTTTCCTTGTTCTTATTATTTACATCTCTTTTTGGACATCTTGAAACATAATGACCTATATCACCATAGCTAAAAAAATTGGAAGGTAATTTACCTTTGTACTTACCAGTGCCCTTTTTCATCTTTCTCACAAAGTTATCTTCCACATCATCAAGATCTTCTCCATCTGAATCTTCAACCTTATCTGATTTACTAGCCTTGACAGTAGTATCTGCTTTTGTATCATTCTTTAAACCAATTTTTCTCATTTCAAATGTAGTTAGTGTACCAATCAATTGATCTCTAGAATAATTGTCAAAATATGTAGTTTGTTGAATAGCTAATACCTTTTCATTGTAACAATCAAGAATATATCTAATAACTTTCTTTACTACTTTAGATTCTTTAACTATTGCACCAAGACCTCTCATAGAACTGACCAACTCATCAACTCTCTGTATGTAGACTTTAATTATTTCATCCTCATACATTCACATCATTTCAAACTATGCCTTCAAGTTTTGCAACTTTTCTTGTTTGACCTTTGGATCTCCATAAATTATTTCTAACTTATCCCAAACCTCTTTAGCAATATTCAAACTCATAACTTTTACTAATTCAATTTTTGAAAGAATATTCATAATAATACATATTGTCTTACCATTTATCTCATGTGCATTGATCTCTACACTTGTACTTGGACCATTTGGGGGTGGAGTATATGTAGTCGTATAAGCCTTTTCAATCTAATATCCTTAAGCTGCTAGAAATCCTTCCATATTTGTCTTTCAAAATGCATAATGTGTGTCATTGAATCTAGGGAATTCCAAAGCAACCTTGTTCGCCATCCCGGATCTACCTCAAGCGATTAAGCTCTTTTCTAAGGAACCTTGCTCTAATACCAATTTTTTAATGAACAAGACAACTAAGAGGGGGGTGAATTAGTTGTAGCAAATTAAAACATCAAAACCCTCAATAGTAATTAGATCCACATGCATTCATCAAACCCTTATTTTGTTAGTGTGATTAAACATGAAATGCAAATAACAGAAACTAAAATCACAACACCATACACAAGAGAACACCAAATACATGGAAAACCCAATGAGGGAAAAACCACGATGAGTATTAGCTCACAATATAAGTAATAGTAAAACCGTTACAAAAGGGCTCACTACCAGAATAGGACACACTATCCAAAATGGCTCACAACTAGGGCTCACTACCATAGAAAGATTACAAGAAGATATAAGAGAAATGTTACACAGAGAGTACTTCTCAATGCAATAAATAATCCACCACAATCACTCACACACTTTCACAGTCTTGTATGAAATATTTCAAATTCCTTCAACTCACTGCCTTCAAGAACCCTAACACTAAAACTCACACTGCTTTGCTCAAATTCTCATCACACTCATTACTCGCATCTCTCTTTCTTCTTCCTTCTTTCATTCCTCAACTCGCAATAATGCTACACTTATTTATATCAACCTCAACCTCAAAATCCTTCTCCAATTTCAGCAACTAGTTGTTATACATACAAATTCAAAATAGGTCAGCACCTAAACATTCCCGCGGTGGATAGGAATGAAGGTGACCTACATAAATATTTAATTAGGACTAAAATAGATCCAAACACACCTTAACATGCTTTCATAAACTTCACATGTAGTGTTAACATAAGGTCAGTGAATACCAGTGTTAAAACACCATAATCATTAAGTACACACTTCCTTAAATCAATCTAAAACTTTTAGAAAACAAAATTTGCTTGAGCACAATCTAGAATAATCCACAAACTACTTAAGATTCATCAAACACTTCATCCAAGCTTGCATCATACAAATAATTCATCTAAAAATGATTGGTAAACCTTATTTGCATATTGATAAATGAAACTCTGTACGACACCAAATCAAGTGAAATATTGAATACAAAAAGATATAAGCATTATAAGAAACTTCCCAAGCCCGCACAGCCTAAAGCCAAACAATAGAGAAACACAAAGCAATTACATTTCTCCTAGGCCACATAAAACACCACTAAAAAAATGGTTCACATTGGTGAAAATATCTCATTCTGAGCAGTGATCTAGAAACCCAAATTCTAAATATAGCAACCTCTGACAACCTTAAACAACATATCAAATCCATACAGGAATAGCATCAATATGAAAGAAACATGGAGAACAATACCAAAGCACACTTTGACCACTTGCACAACATAGTTTATGTTGTTTTATCTTTTTTTTTTCAAAATCACTTGGAAACCAAGTACCAAAGACATCATCTCAACTTATTACTTCATTCCAACTTATTTTTAAACCCTGCAACAAAATGATAGCAACATGTACTCACAACACTTCCTCAATATCTCAACTACACATGCACAACCTACAACAACCTATTTTCCTCTTATTCACAATTTTCTCGATATCCTCCATATGCAACAAACTTCCTCAACACATAGTTGACATCAATGATAACACCAACTAGTAGACATCCTATTGAAATCAATGAAAACACCTTCATACTTGCAACACCTACTACATCTCTATGAATTTTTGCTTAAATTTATACAATATTTCCAAAATAAATTTGGAGTTAGGAGAGATGTTGCATTGCACCCTTACCTTATTTGAAAAGAGGGACTTCTTTATTTGGTCCACCACCTCCTTTATTTATGAAACTCTACACTAAAAAACATTGAGGTTCATCTTTATCCTCATTAGTTCATTTTTTAGCTCCTTAATGAAGTTCTTCCTTATCATGTTGGTGAACTCTTTGATAATATCTACAATAGGAAGGACCTTGCAAGGGAATGCCCAAAAGGTGCGAGGAAGGGCTTCAATGAAGTTTTCAATTTCCACCATCATTACACTAGTATACTCCTTTCTTAAAATAAACTTTCCTTTGTAAGCCTTTAGTACCTTGAATCTCCACTTTGTGGTCTAGAGCCACTCCATGTGCATTTCTATATGGTCGTATAGTAAAATATATTTTATTTGTATCTCAATAAATGAAATATTGGAATTTTTTATATAGTTGAAATAGGTTATCCTCCAATAAAATGATC